>VONZ01002047.1:0-73298 GCA_012976165.1 Labeo catla | reverse complement strand
AAGACTGACTTACTACAGGTCATATTTTGCCAATATCACCCTTACTGTACATACAGTAAATAATTATTCTTAGAAAAACATTACTGTAAATCACCAAAAGTGTTTTTTTATGTTTCAAAGGTTGTAATACGTTTGTAGTTCCCCCTCAGTTGTACACTACGACGTTACGTCAATACTGACGTATATAAGATGATTATATACACGGGTATATAAGATGGTGGCGTGCATCCACTCATTCAGGTTTAAGCTGAGTAGCTGAGACACAACCCGGCATTCAGTGCAGTTCAGGATTGTGGCAGTAGGACGTAACGTCTCCGGTTCCCTTCTTCAGGGAACGAGAGTTACAGATGTAACCAAGACGTTCCCCCTCAGTCATACGCTACAACCTTATGTCAATACGTATTTGGGGTCTCCTCTGGAAAACGCCACAATCCTGAACCGAGTTACATCCTTGAGGAACAGATGCTGACAGGAAAGCATGTCAGGACAAATGAAGCTCAACACGTAACCTTCCCAACGGATTGTAATTTTTTTCTAAGAATACTTATTTACTGTATGTACAGTAAGGGTGATATTGGCAAAATTACACCTGTAGTAATTCAATCTGGCCACTAGAAATGTACTAAAACCTTTGAAACATGAAAAAAACCCTTTTGGTGCATTACAGTAATTTTTTAATAAGAATAATTATCTACTGTATGTACAGTAAGGGTGATATTGGCAAAATATGACCTGTAGTAAGTCAGTCTTGTAACTAGAAATGTACTACAACCTTTGAAAGATGAAAAAACCCTTTTGGTGAATTACAGTAACTTTTTTTTCTAAGAATAATTATTTACTGTATGTACAGTAAGGGTGATATTGGCAAAATATGACCTGTAGTAAGTCAGTCTGCCCACTACAGATGTACTACAACCTTGAAAGATAAAAAAAAACCCTTTTAGTGAATCACAGTAAAAAAAAATTTTCTAAGAATAATTATTTATTGTATGTACAGTAAGGGTGATATTGGCAACATTTGACCTGTAGTAAGTCAGTCTGGCCACTAGAAATGTACTACAGCTATTGAAACATGAAAAAATCTGTTTGGTGCATTACAGTATTTTTTTTCTAAGAATAATTATGTACTGTATGTACAGTAAGGGTGGTATTGGCAAAATTTCACCTGTAGCAAGTCAGTCTTGTAACTACAAATGTAGTACCACCTTTGAAACATGAAATACCCCACTTTGATTCATTACTGTTTTTTATTTTTTCAAAAATGATTTGTGTACTGTACATGCATATTTCTAAGGTAACATATTGACTAAATATATTCAGTCAGTTTGCCCACAAGGCATTTACTCTGGCTTTGAAAACATAATTTGTATTAATTATTGGACTTTGTTTTGTACTGAGAGGTAAATTTGCAGACGGTCCCTAAATCAGCCTAGAGGAATATCCGGCAAATATCAAACCTAAATCTAGCTTTACCGAGCTCATCAAAGACACTGTTAATACTTTGACAGACAAACTGTACATTTGAAGTTTGAATTTGAACACAAGCACATTAGCACATTGTTTTGAATTAATGTATGAAATAGTGTTTTTTTAAGCCCCGATTAATTGGACCCTTTTTACAAGACTGTGATGACGCGTTTTAACGGTCATCATCATCATAAATTCTTGAATTGTTTTCAGATTTTGATTAAAAAAATGTAGGTACATTTCTAACACAATACTTTGTATTGTATTTTCATTAAGTCAAAAAAAAAAAAAAAGCGCTAATGCGAGGGTGTTTCTGCCCCGTCTTGACGTCCTTCTCTCTTCTGACTGCCGATATCAGTCTCTTTCTACTTTTTCCTTTGCAAGTCATGAAAACACTATCGTGGAGTTTTCCTTTCGTTATTTGAGCAAATGGGAATGCAAATAATAATAATAATAATAAAATATTTGTGGTACACTCCCATTCACTGCTCGCGGATTTTACCCAACTATGACGACTTCCGCTATGAGAAACCCAGAAATGTGAGAAAGGTCCATTATAAATAACATTAAGATAATTGCCAGTCTCCTAAGTGAATTATTTCATCAATAGCCTAGTAAATGTGAATATGTAAATCAATGATGTTCTTTTGCTTTTAAATGTGGTACATTATAAATCCAGACATATTTCTTTACCCACAGTCTTTATGATCTGTAGAAGAACATTTTCACAGCACTTTCCTGTTGTGTGATTACATCCCACTATCACAAACATGGCTTATAATTATTTGCTCATTTCTTCTTCAGGTGCGTCTGTTGTTGATACAGACAAAGTTCCAGTGATGCAGGGTGATTCAGTCACCCTAAATACTGATGTTAAAACAAAACAAGAAGACAGAATTATGTGGTATTTTAATGATGTTCGTATCGCTCTGATCACTGGAAACCACAGTAAGATCTGTACAGATGCTGAGTGTCCTGAGAGATTCGGAGACAGACTGAAGCTGGATCATGAGACTGGATCTCTGACCATCACAAACATCAACACCACAGACTCTGGGGTTTATTATCTACAGATCAACAACCGTAACCATGAAAAGGTCTTCAGTCTTGCTGTTCATGGTGAGTCATTTAAGACTTTAAAGGATTAGTTCACCCAAAAATGTACTTGTTTTCTTATTCGCACATGTTGTGTAGTTTGCTGTTCTCAGCAAAAAGATCCTCCAGCAGCTGCTGGTTTGTGTTTCAGATGCTCCTGCCACCGAACGAGATGATGTGAAGTCAGTGCAGGAGGGAGAATCTGTCACTTTAGATCCTGGTGTAACAAACAACCCAGATGATTCCATCACGTGGCTTTTTAATGATGTCCGCATTGCTGAAGTCAGTGAAGATCACAATAAGACCTGCACAGGTGTTCAGTGTAAAGAGGGTGATGGGAGATTTGAATTGTAGTGGACAGCACATTCCAGGGCCCAGTTTATGGCAGGAGCCCTCCCTGACTACAATACTGGACATAAGTTTGCTACATTTTGATTGGATCTTGGTGAACTAACATAAACAGACTGTCCAACGGCATCAGATAAAGATGCCAGGACAACAGCCAGACATCTCTTAGAGCACAAGAAGACCACCTTTGGTGTAAAGCCCGGGAAGGACAGAACTTCCTTTTGGTCAAAATGCAGTTTGTGCCCTTCACCCACCTTGAGACTGTTCCTAAGGGTTTGGCCTGTGACCGACCATAAAAATTCCTTAGGACCTCCAGATGCAGCAGCAGTGGGTGAAACTAAGAGAGATCATGGAGATCCATCCAAATCCATTCATAACAATGTTTTCAAACCTTAAAACTGACTACACTACAACACACACAGTTTATACTTATTCAGAGAAATAAGTATTCCTTGTGACAACAACGTGTAGTGCAACATCTTACACAAACTCAGCTGTTAATGGACAAATGAATGCATGCATGACAGTTCAATCTTTTCCTATCATGTTTGGACTTAATGTGTTCGTAACATTGCCAAATGCATTCTGGTTATGGTTTGAGAAGTGAGAAATGCACCAGTAAAACTTTAGTGACACTTTTCTAGCTTTGTGTTTGGACTATGCAAATAAATTCCACAGGAGGAAAGAAGGGTGGGCAACCACGTGTCCCCCCACTCTGATGGAACCAGCCAATCACAGCATGGAAATGGAGAAGCGCCAAATTGCAATCTCCTCCTCATTGGAAAGGGATAAAGGTACCCTTCCAAAAGACACTCCTTGTTCTGAGTCTGCTACCCGCAAAGGAAAGGACTGTAACAGAACAACAACATTCTGAGTCTCCGGCACGTCCAGGGGACGTTAACAGAAACACACGTTCTGAGTCTGAATCCCATAGGGGAAAGACACAACAGAAACACACCGTTCTGAGTCTCCAGCACGTCCAGGGGACGTTAACAGAAACCCCTGTTCTGAGTCTGCTACCCGCGAGGGAAGGGACTATAGCAGGATACACAGTTCTGAGTCTCCGGCACGTCCAGGGGACGTTAACAGATCAACCCCCGTTCTGAGTCTGAGTCCCGTAGGGGAAAGACACAACAGAAACACCCCGTTCTGAGTCTCCGGCCTGCAAAGGTGAGACAACAGATACCAAGTCCAAGTCTCCAGCTTTGAGGCAGCAACAGATACGACCACGTTCTGAGCCTCTAGCCTGCGAGGAAAGAGATAATCTACGTTCAGAGTCTTCGTCCAGCGAGACAACAATTGATGCAGCATCCTGAGTCTCCATCCTAGAGAGACAAAGTGGATTGACCAAGTTCTGAGTCTCTAGCCCAGAGAGGCAGAAGACACACAGACATTTGCAACAAGGTTAAGCTCCGGCGAGCAAACCTTCACTTCAGGCACTTTTGCTTGCGTGTTCCAAGCTAAGGACCTTCAGCACCTACTCCAGGGCCACATCTGCGTGTTCCAGATCTTAGGACCCTTGGTGCTCCAGGAGATCAGCATCCTACAGCGCTTCATCTTCAAGGCTGTCGAAACGGATTCCTGCTCCTTTCCCCACTGTACTGCCACCAGCACAACCAGTGGAAGAAGTCGCCGCCACCGGACCGCTCACTCAACCACAGCGAACGTAAATATCACTTCCAAACCTCTTCCAGTGACCTTGGCATTGTTGTATATTATCAGTATATGATTTTCTAAGTTACATTAGGCATTATATAGCTGATTGCAGCTGATAACAAATTCCACATATTTGTTTGATGCATAGTAAGGTTATTCACCTTATTTGTTTCAGAGTAGCAACAGTTTATTTTCCCAGATAACGTAGCTCTGACATAGCAAATCCCAACATAATCACTTGCTTCTTATGCATCTTATGCACTTTATTCCTTCTTCATTTATGGTATTCATTTAGTAGTTGTTGATTACTCTTGTCTATCTTGTTAATAAAATTTATTTTATTACAACTTGTGTCTTCCTTGTGTTGATAATACAGAAGAGGTTCTACAAGTTAGAGATCCCACCAATCTTTCTTATGTGATGTACTCATAACCACACATTAATTGGCACGTGATTCAAGAATCATAACGTCAGCTGTGACATGAGTACCCATCACTACCGTATTTCACCTCCCTAGGTTGGCGAAAGCTAAATTCACTGCCTTAATTGGCATCCCTAGGTTGGCGAAAGCGAAATTTATTACAGAATACAGACTGGAGGTTAATCAGACTGGTTTTCTGACCGTCACAAACATCAAACTCTCAGACTCTGGAGTTTATCAACTACAGATCATCAGCAGCAGCTTCAGTATTAAAAGGATTAGAAGTTTTAGTGTTACTGTCACTGGTGAGTATCCTTCAAGTACTCAATATAAAGTGCATTTATTGAGGACTGTTTGGACTAACATTGTAATGAATGTTGTTAACCTGCACAATGCACAAAATACACAATGCAAAAAGTTTTCCTGTAAGTACTGATGTTTTAGTTCCTGTTCTTCTAAAACCACCATATCCCTGTTAAATCTGTACCTTACAACAAAGCAGACAGGTGTACATATCAGTCAGAAATAGCAATGAAATTGATATGACTGTCTCTCTTCTATCGGTACAGGTTCAGGTCTGTCTCCAGCTGGTGTAGCAGGAATATGTGCTGTATTTATTCTGCTCATGGCTGCAGCTGCTGGTGTGATTTGCTGTCTTACGCAAGAGCAAAGTGAGTATTATGTACAGCTGATTGAATAAGATGGAAATAATAGATTTGAGATGTGAAAAATATGTTTCATTCTAATGTGCCAAAGTCTGTAACTGAGTTGGTCATTATTTGTCAAACAGGCAGTGGTACGGAGCAAACTCTCACTCAGGTAATATAAACTTAAATTCCTCAAAAACCCAGTTCTGATCTTTAGGGGGTTTTGTGTGTGTGTGTGTGTGTGGTTCTGGTTATCTGGTTAATTTCTTTTACCTTCTCTTCTCTTTTCTTACAGGCTAGGTCTTAAAGGCACACCCCATTAAAAGACTGAGACTGAAACACTGAAACACCACCATGGCAT
This sequence comes from Labeo catla, assembly GCA_012976165.1. Classification (NCBI taxonomy): domain Eukaryota; kingdom Metazoa; phylum Chordata; class Actinopteri; order Cypriniformes; family Cyprinidae; genus Labeo; species Labeo catla. The sequence continues at coordinate 67,303 of VONZ01002047.1, read as the reverse complement.
TATTTATTATTTTATACCTCACCAAGATAGCTATAATGACAAGGAATGTATCTGTATGGTCACATACAATCCTACAAGGTCTTGTACTGCAAGACACAAGTGCCTTTCACATAGTGTAGGTGCTATTACTGGTTATATTATTTGTTCTATTGACATCTTACTGTTATTACATATTATCATAGAATGTTAGAATGTTACAGTTAGTTGTTTAGCAGTCACGTATCTCATATACACATATAATTTGATTTGAAAATTTGTATTAAAAATCCAGGAAACTAGGAAAATCTTTGTAGTATAGCACAATATCCATGCGATTATGTGCAATGCTAGGTAAGATGTACACAAGTTGCATAGTGCATTCATCCAATCAATGTCGCTGACACCTTAACTATGCAAATAAGTACGCTAAACTTTGGTTAAGGACTGTGTAGTGTGAAACGTAAGCTTTTGAATAACGAAGATTGAAGTGCTCGGCACAGTATAAGTCAGCGGTACTTTGATTTGTACTTTTTTGTGAATTACAATGGAGTTGTAGTGTCATCTTGCCTGAAACATTTTGTGATATTTTAAAAGCTGTGATATTTTATAAAGTAGTCTTACTGCTAGAGTCTTGAATTTCATGTGAGAAGATTATCACCTGTGGGGCTTTAAAGGTGAACATCCTGTTCACAAAACCCGTTTATTGTGATACTATGCATTACATCAGGGGTGCTCAACCCTGGTCCTGGAGATCGACTTTCCTGCAGAGTTCAGCTCCAACCCTGATGAAATACACCTGAACCAGCTAATTAGGATCTCAAGGAGCACTTGATAATTACAGACAGGTGTGTTTGATTAGGGTTGGAACTAAACTCTGCAGGAAAGTCGATCTCCAGGAACAGGTTTGGGCACCCCTAGATTATATTGTCACTGTGTGATATATATTTGCCTTCACCTGGGGGGCTCAGTGTGTAATATGGGTGTTACCATTGCTCAAATCAATAAGAACTGGACATGGATGTTTCACCAACACAAATGTTTCAGTGATTTTGGTAAACTGTTTGAATGATAATGATGTGTATTTAAAGAGCTTTTATTTTGTGGGTAAAAAAGGCAAATCATGTGCCTTTCCTTAACTTTGTGTCAGTGAATGTTAAAAAAAAAGTGCTTTAAAGTTGAGCCTGATAACAATGTTGTCTTTCTGAAACATGCATATGTAAATAAATAAGATAAATAGAATGATCTTTGTATGTTTATTTGATAAATGACATAAAAAAATATTGACTCACAATAGCTGGATTCTTGAAATGATGAAATATTGGGGTCACGAAATGTATCCGTTTTGGGGCAATAAAGGCGGGCGTACACGGTGCAATTTTTGAGGTCGTACGAGCTCGCATGCGATTTTTTTGCTTATCGGAGGAAATCGTCTCTTCTCGTATGGTCGGGGCTCGTATGGTGTGTGAGAAATTACGAGACGAGCAGAGTGCCTTACGAGCACTTCCCGACCTCACGATCATTTTTAAACATGTCAAAAAACTTCGGGAGCTGTCGGATTGAAAGCGTGACGTGTGTGCTGTTGAACGAGCCGATTTGTTGAGCAAACTGGAAATGACCAATCAGAAGCTAATAAAAGAAAACCACAGAAGAAGAAAGATGAACATGGCAGCGCCACGGAGAATTTGGACTGTCGAGAAAGAGGACAAACTCGCTGAACTCTGGCAAGAACAGCGAGCGCTGTATGATATGCAGCATTTATCATGACAGGGTCCATTGATCGCGGAACGTATCAAAAGAAGGGGGGGCCCGGGAAGGTGTGTGAGTGGGGTGGCGGGGGTCTACATTTTATTAAAAACAATATTAATAGTATAGTTATTAGTTAAAAATATTTTATTTGACTTTATAAATGAGTCAATTTATACAATGTCTAAAATGTTATAAATAAGTCCGGGCTTCGGGACAATTTTCAGGTCATAGTTCAGACGCGGCCGGGCTTCGGGCCTGTTCTAGGCTTATCCTTATTTTTATATTTTATACATACACCAATTATGGTGATGAAAACAAATTTCTGCGCTGGTGGAAACAACACGAGAACACTTTCGCTTTTACTTTCGAGACCGTCTCCGCCAGCAGCAGCAAATCAGCGCAGCTGGAAGATCCGTGTTCAAGCGCACGCAATGGGCTGAAACTTCCCACACAGCTCCGGCAAACGTAATTACAATGAATGTGTCGGGGAAATAGAAAGGAGATATTTTAATCATTTATCAACAAACCATTGTTTTCTGAGTCAGTGTCCCAAGGGTTAAGTTGCGGATCCTGTCTCACCATCTTCTCTTTGCCTCTTTGGACGCGCCTTTAGAGAAATGCATCTTTACAGATTACATATTGAAAGAGTTTTTTGTTTTTGTCAAAGAGTATTAGTTTTGTTTCGTTAAGTAATAATTTCAAGCTTTCTATAGATGTTTGTTTTCTTTATTTAATAAAAGCACCGTTTGCAACGTTTTGCGAATCGCCCAAGAGCTACATTTATCAGGTGAGATTTTTTGTTGCTTTTTTTGTTTTTGTTTTTTCGGAAATCGGCAGGTTTTAAAATCGTGCCGTGTACTACTGCGTCCGTAAACAAAGTCACTCGTGACGTGTGCGTGGCCATACGGTCTTCCGACTGTCCGAATTCGCACCGTGTACGGCCGCCCTAAGTGGAAGCTGGTCTGACCGCAGTTATAGAGACTATAGGGTAAGTATGGCAAGCCGTTTTAGATTCAAATATATATATATAAAAAAAAAGTGTTACTCGTCGTAATTGCATTTTTACTAGTAATAATTGAATTAGAGAGCTCTATAATTACATTTTTACTAGTAACAATGGTAGTTAGACAGCTCTCTAATTCAATTCTTACTAGTAACAATTATAATTACAGAGCTCTCTAATTTAGTTAGAGAGCTCTGCAATTGTATTTTTATTAGTAAGTTCTGAATTATAGAGCTCTCTAATTTAGTTACTAGTAATTTAGTCTTACTAGTAACGGAATTAGAGAGTTCTCTAATTAGAGAGCTCTGCAATTACATTCTTACTAGTAAGAATTCATTTAGAGAGCTCTACAACTCAATTCTTACTAGTAACAATGCCATTTAGAGAGCTCTTTAATGCAGTTCTTACTAGTAAGAATTGAATTAGAGAGCTCTCTAACTGAATTATAGAGCTCTGCAATTGTAATCTTACTAGTAATAATTTAATTAGAGAGCTCTACAATTTAGTTCCTACTAGTAACAATGCACATTAGAGAGCTCTCTAATTATGTTCTTATTAGTAAAAATGCAATTACAGAGCTCTCTAATTCAATTCTTACTAGTAAGAAATCCAATCACAGTTCTACAACTGCATTCTTACTAGTAAGAAATACAGTTAGAGAGCTCTCTAATACAATTCTTACTAGTAACAATTGAATTAGAGAGCTCTGTAAACGAATTAGAGAGCTCTGCAGTTGAATTCTTACTATAAAAATTAGCTTGGAGAGCTATCTAATTCAAATTTTACTAGTAAGAATTAAAGTTAAAGAGCTCTTTAATGCAATTTGTACTAGTAACAACTGAATTAGAGAGCTCTCTAATCGAATTAGAGAGCTCTGCAATCACATTCTTACTAGTGAGAATTACAGTTCGTAAGAATTACAATTAGAGAGCTCTTTAGTGCAATTACTACTAGTAAGAACTGAATTAGAGAGCTCTTTAATTCAGTTTTTACTAATAAGAATTCCATCTAGTGAGCTCTTTAATTCAGTTTTTACTAGTAAGAATTCCATCTAGTGAGCTCTCTAAGAGAGCTCTTTAATTTACAGAGCTCTGCAATTAAACATATATTTAATGTGTTTTTTTTTTACTAGTAAAAAATGAAAATTATATCTCTGTAATTGCATTTTTATTAGTAAGAATTAAATTAGAGAGCTCTCTATTTGGAATTGTTACTAGTAAACGTAATTGAAGAGCTCTCTAATTGGAATTGTTACTAGTAAAAAATGATTTAGAGAGCTCTCTAACTGGAACTGTTACTAGTAAGAATTCAATTGTAGAGCTCTCTATTTGTAGTTCTTACTAGTAAAAATTTAGTTGTAGAGCTCTGTAATTAAACATAAATGGAAGTCAATGGAAACATATGACATATGATATTGGAATTGTTACTAGTAATAATTGAATTAGAGAGCTCTCTAATATGCATTGTTACTAGTAAAAATGCAATTATAGAGCTCTCTAATTCAATTATTACTAGTAAAAAATGCAATTACGAAGAGTAACGCTTAGAATATTTTAAGCTAAAACGGCTTGCCATAGGTAAGCCCCTAACGTTTTGAATGTCTTGCTCATCATCCTATCGCTTTCGTTTTAATGCTTCGACAAAGAACGCACTTTCGGTTCTCTTTTTACTCTTCCTATTAACTGCGTACAGAATCGCGAGTGACATAAAGAACACATCAAACAAATCGCTTCTCGCCACAGCGATGAACCTCTTTATTTTCGCAGTATGGCTTTTACAGCTTGGTAAGGAATTTACATTTAATACCTTTGTTTCTGGTGAACGATAAAACTAATGACTAATATGACGCATATTTTACACTAGGTTTCATCACTCAACACTCGATGACATAAATAAATAAATATATATATATATATATATATATATATATATATATATATATATATATATATATATATATATATATATATTGCAATATACAAAAATCTAACTTACATCCCTGCTCCGGCATCAAAACAATGGAGGTCGGACTGAGACAACTAATCAGCTATCGTGGGAGCGGCCTGACAATGGGTCAATTTGAAAAATGGGATATTATTTTTAGAGATTAATTAAAAACCCTAGTGAACTTTGCATCCATTGACCCCTTTAATATTTGTAAATGTGTCTCAGATCAGCATATACACCTGAACTCATGCGCACAATAAAAAAAAATATATATAGAAACTTACCAATTTCTGTGCATTTTGTTTGCAGAATGTCGGATCAGCATAAGTGATCTGAGTTCGAACTGTTACATCATCAGCAACAACAGCGCCTATAATACATGATAAAAACAAACATGCATTAAAAAAAACCTAAAATGTAACTATTTTGCCTTATATAATATATAATATTACTAGCACTGTCCAAATTAAAGTGGTATGTGTATGTAGCACCATCTAGTGTCATTATAGATATACACACACTTATTGCAATATGTGTAATTGAAAGGAATTATAAAAGCCAAAACTATACATTATTACTTGCCTTCTAGATCAGGTTTTCTGTGTCTCTTGTAGATGAAGAAGATCCCAACTGCAGTGATAACAAACAGAGATCCAAAAAGAGCAGCAGATATCAACATGTGATGTGAAGTAGACTTTTCATCTGGTGCTGTAATCATAAAGAAGTGAATGCAGCAAAAATACAAAGACCAGGTCAGTAAAAAATAAATAAATAAAACACACACACATCAACAGTACTGTACCTGCACATGTGTGGCAGAGTTTGTTGATGTCCAGATGTTGAGTCTGGTTTCCGAAGAGATTGTTGATCACACAGCTATAGGTGTTTTTATCCTGATATTCCACCTCCAGAGGTAGAGAGAGACTGATGCTAAGATCAGACACACTGATGCTGGACAATAAACTGTTTCCTTTGTACCAGGAGAGAGTCACACGACTCACATTCACCACTGAACACAACAATGAACAATTCTGGGGTAATGATGAAGAACACTGTGAAGAGTTACTGCTGATGACAGGAACATGCAGACGGACTAAAAACATGAGAGAATAAACAAATATGGATACATATATTAAAATCAGTGAGAGTGTTTGTCACCTCACACAATGAATTCATTTAATTTTTTATGTAAATAGTTGCAGTAAAATAAAACACACATATGTGATGTTCAAGGCAAATGACATCTCTACTCACCATAGACGGAAACACTGAATCTTTTTAATGTCAGTTTTTCTCCACTTATCTCTAGTTTATAATCTCCAGCATGTTGAGTTGTGATGTTTGTGATGGTCAGAGATCCAGTTCGATTGTCCAGCTTCAGTCTGTCTCTGAATCTCTCATCAGGAACATCATCATATGTGAAGGAGCTTTTAGACTCTCTGTCGATTTTAGCTACAAGAGCTTTTTCGGCTCCAAAATACCACAGCATGTCTTCATCTTCAAGTATTTTAGTAGCATCAGTTTGTAAAGTAACAGAATCTCCCTCCATCACAGACATTGCATTTATCTGTGAACCAAACACACCTGGAGAACATGAAGGTGTTTGATTTGAAAAACAGCAGCAGAAATGCAACATAAATCAGAAAGAAAGTACAAATTTCAGTTTGATCCTAGCATCAGCAGTAGCTGATGTTCTGAAACAAAAATAAATAAAATGCTTTTAGAACTTACCAGTCAGATGTCTTCTGCACAAACAGAACAAAAGAAGCATGTAAAACATTTTCTTAACAGTTCTGTGTCTGATCTAATAAGCTTATCTGCTGAAAACACTCAACCTGTTGTGAATCCTCCCACGACAGAGTTTGGCCCTCCTAATGCACGCATATGATCTGCATGTTACATAGTCACATATACATGTTCTTCTGGCTCATATTAAGACATTAAATGCTTAAATAGCAAAAAGGAAACAAAAAATAAATGTAATCATGTAACAGTGATACTAGCCTGACTGTGTTAAATATGTACAAGAGTGAGACGAGACAACACCAGCTCATCTTTTACATCAAATGGAAACCTTCTGCGGTTTGATTTCCTCAGAAACACGGTTTGATCTGTTGGGTGGACAAACATCTTATGCATGGGCTTTTAGTGCATGTGTGTTTAGTTTGTAGGTGAAGGGGCTTCTTCACGCTTTAATGAACTTGACAGTTGATCTACTTCATACAGAACAGCTTAAAATAAAATTAAGTGCATTAAAAAAAAACATAAAATGTGACCATGGACCACGAAACCAGTCTTAAGTGTCAATTTTTTGAAACTGAAATTTGTACATCATCTCAAAGCTGAATAAATAATCTTTCCTTTGATGGAAGTTTTAGCAATGCATATTACTAATCAAAAATTAAGTTTTGATATATTTACGGTAGGAAATGTACTAAATATCTTCATGGGACATGATCTTTACTTGATATCCTAATGATTTTTGACATAAAAGAAATATGTATAATTTTGACCCATACAGTGTATTTTTGGCTATTGCTACACATATACCCGTGCTACTTAAGACTTTGTGCTCCAGGGTCACAAATAGTCACAGGTCAGATGTGATAAATTATCATGGATCATTAATAAACTTGACTGACAACTGTTTATTTTACAACACACACAAACAGATGACTGAATTAAACTGCTGCTACACCATTTGCTCTGTAAGATTTATCCAGGACAGAGAGAAGTTGACTTTACTTTACATTAAGCTTTTAAGTGAAATCTGTAACTTCATTATGTTTACATTATTCCTGTGTATTCCAACTATAAAATAAGACAAATGAAACAGAAGTTAATACATTAGCTTTTAATCATGTTCTTGTCCTTCGGCCTGTTGTTTTACAGGCAAGGTTTATGTCTGAAATCTCCCTATAGCTACAGACCAATATTTGAAGAGGACAGCCATTTGTAGTAGTATGCTAAGGGCTACAAATCCATACAAATCTGTTTTTATAGCAGGAAAAACTCTGTTAACATATGATTATCAAAAAATGAAATAAAAGTGAGAAATAATCAAAGACTATGAAATAATGAAGTAGTACAAACAGGGCTAAATATCCGAATTTGATACGAGCTGGAGTGCACATGCACTGTTACTTTCTCCTCTTCAGTGATTTCCGGCGGCAGCGTTTGTCAATTCATTTTCGTGCAAAAGATGAGACGGACAAAGTCGCCGGTGCATGCCGCTTTTACTCTTTGTCGTGCTGTCAGATTTACAGTGCAAAACAGCTCCCGGGTGGACTGAACGTAAACCAAAGCAGAATACTTCTGTCCTGTTTTTACCTGCACAGCACATAGTGAGATTGGTCGTCACCCCTGCACATGTCACTGGACTACATCACGCACAATGCATATCGCTCTGGACTACACTCCCGTAAATAGCTGTCTTAAAGCGGCATCTCCCATTTCCTCTGTCCCGCAACAGCACGGTGACACAGCAAAACCCGTTAGGCGATGCCGAAGCACAAAACGGAGGTATTTTGTTTGTTTGTTTTTGTTAAACACATTTCTGAGGCTTGACGTGGAAAATCTCATCGCTAGCAAACAATGACACAAGCATTTTTGTATTGTTGATGTTTTTCCTCCCACAGCTTAGGCTTTCGCTTTCACGTCCACTTCCACAAAGTAACAGAGAAAGTAATTTACTTTCGAACATGTGGAGAATTATGTTACGTGTTTTTTCCACACCGTGGTGTTTTTTGTTTCTGCATGGTAAGTAGTTTTCAGTTAGTTTGGGAGGCAGGTGTTAAAACTGAAAACTAAAATGTAAAAACAAAGGTTGTGGCAGGGTTTCACGTACATAAATTTCACCTCCACAACTTTGTGTACAGTATTGCTACAACTCTGTCTAAAAGAACTTTAAAATCCCATTTATAATGTCTCTGAAATAGACATGAATTATTGACATGAACGGGTCAGGTAGGATAACGCATGTAAAATCAATAACACTGATATTTAAATTTAAACAATATTTAAAATTAATATATTAAATAGTGTTATTTGAGCCATGATTTAATTATAAATAATCGCTGGTTAATTGCCTATCCACTTGAATTGATATCATCAATGGTCTATAAAATATAAAAGTTATGTTTGTCTCAAAATGAGAATCAAAATGAACAAACAATTATAAATCATGGCTGAGATTGTGCAACAATAATATACAACATGTTGTTTGATGTCTGCTCTTTGTTTGCATGTTACATTATCAATCGAGACATATTTCTGTACCCACAATCTTTATGATCTGTGGAAAACCGTTTTCACTGAACTTTAATGTTGTATATTGTTGTTGCACAATCTCAGCCATGATTTATAATTGTTTGTTAATTTTTTTCTTCAGGTGCATCTGTTGTTGATGCAGACAAAGTGTCTGTGATGGAGGGAGATTCAGTCACTCTAAACACTGATATTAAAACAAACCAAGAAGACATAATTATGTGGTATTTTAAAAACGCTCATATTGCTTTAATAATTGGAAATCAGAGTAAGATCTGTACAGATGCTGAGTGTCCTGAGAGATTTAGAGACAGATTGAAGCTGGATAATGTGACTGCATCTCTGACCATCACAAACATCAACACCACAGACTCTGGAGTTTATTATCTACAGATCAACAACCGCAACCATGAAAAGGTCTTCGATGTTGCTGTTCATGGTAAGTCATTTAAAATTTAAAAGCAGGCAATACATGTTTAAATCATTTAGCAGCTTGAAAAACAAAATTTTCCTTCAAATTGTAAATAGATTGTGTGAGAGATATCAACAGTTTGTGTGCATTGCATAATTTTAATGTACAATGTGAAAGCAAAGATCCGCCTGACATGCAACTAGCCATGGATTATCCATGGTCTCTTGTCAGCGCTGACAAGATAAAGCTGTTGTTGCTGTATGAAATGTGTACTTGTTTTCATATCCGCACATTATGTAGTTGTTTGTTTGTTTAATGAAAGTTGTTAACCTGCACAATACAAAAAGTCAGTCAAAAATATCAAATTAATATGTCTGTCTCTCTTCTGTCGGTACAGGATCAGGTCTGTCTCCAGGTGCTATAGCTGGAATAAGTGCTGCTGTACTTGTTCTGCTCACGGCTGCAGCTGCTGCTGTGTTTTACTTTCACAAGCAAGGGAAAAGTGAGTATTACATACAGCTGATTTAACAAAATAGAAATATGAGATTCATTGTGTGTGCAAGGTGTGAAAACATGAAGTTCATTCTAACTTGCCCAAGTCATCTGTCTAAAACGGAGTTTTTCATTGTTGTTTAAACAGGCAAGGGGACAGAGCAAAATCGGGTAAGAAAATCAGCTGCAAAAAATAACTTGCAACAGTTGTAGAACTGTGAGATCTGTAAGTGCTGTGTATCTATTTGCATGTGAGTTTTCAGGGTGTTTTGTAATGTGGTTTCATTCAGAAATGAAAAGCAATGACGTATTTTATATGATTAAATAATTCAAATAATTTTGTTATTTTACAATAATGTGGTGTAAGATTTTTTTTGCCTGTTAATTGTCACCATCAAAGAAGGCAGTGTAAAAAAAAAAAAAAAAAAAAAAAAAAACTAATAGACGACGATGATAAAAAAAAAAAATACAAAAAATGTGGAACTTTATTTAGAGAGCAAGTGTCATTAGCACTTGTCAACAGTTTTTTTTAGATACCAACATAATTTCTTAAAAACACAATTCCAATCCTGTGTGTTTGTGTGTAACTAAATTATCAATCATTTATTTTACCTTCTATGAATCTGTGTTTTCTTACAGGTACATGTACAACACTCGCCTATTCCTCAGAATGAGACTCAGTCAAAGACTGCTGCTAATGGGATATCTCATAATCAGACTGCTAATGGAACACCAGCGTAACATTATTTCTTATTTATTACTTTCAGTGAAAGGGACAGTGAAGAGACAAAATGAGAAATGTACTTAAAGTAATTCATAGTTTGCATAATCATTGCTTCAAAAAAAGGGCAGTAAACCAGTAAAAAAAGCAAAACATTACTACCTGCATGAACAGCAAGTACTTGAGTTTTTCAGTATGTTGAGGTTTATTAAAGGAGAATTTCACTTCCAGCATAAACATTTACAAATAATTTGCTCACCCGATTGTCATGCAAGATGTTCAAGCCTTTCTTTCTTCAGATGTAAAGAAATTGTTTTTGAGGAAAATATTTCAGGATTTCTCTCCATATAGTGGTATTCTATGGTGCCTGTGAGTTTGAACTTCCAAAATGCAGTTTCAATGCAGCTATAAACTAAAGTGCTATTAACGATTCCAGCCAAAGAAGAAGGGTCTTATCTAGCGAAACGATAGGTCATTTTCTAAAAATAAATAAATAAAATTATATACTTTTTAACCCCAACTGCTCTGGAAATGAACTACTCATTTAAAGGTGCCACAATGACCCAAAACAAGAGCAGACAATGATTTCTTTGTTTCTTGTCATTTGCACCATAATGACATACATGAGTGTGTTTCCTGAAAGCAACTATGGTCGTGAGTTCCATTGTTACCAATAGAGTGCAACCATTGTTGGCTAGTGATACTTTTGGGAAACGCACCCCAGATCAGTTATTTTGTCTCATCGGTTTACATCCTCTGTAAATGACTGTTTTCATGAATACCTCACCATGATGGCCATTATGACAAAGAAATGTATTTGACTACTCATATACTCAAAATCAGCATACATGCACTTCACATACTGTAGTTGCCATTATTAAAAATCGACTCCGGAAGCACTTTGTAGTATAGCACATTAGCACAATATCTATGTAATGATGTGCAGTTAATGCTAGATCTGTAATGTAAACAGGTCACATGATCCATTCGTCCGATCAGTGACACTGACTCCGCCAATATGCAAATAAGAATGCTAACCTGTGGGTTTAGGAATGTATAACAGCCAAATATGTGTCATTTGTGCACAAAAATTAAACTCTGTTAATAATAATGCACTTACCTTTGTGTTACACTTTAAATTAGAACAGTCCATCTTAGGCATAGCGATCACTTGATTTATAGAGCTACACGTTCAAAATCTTATCTCTTATCACACTAAAACATGTTACTCGTGAACCAAATTAGCCTCTAAACGAATTTTGATACCTGCCGAAATTATGACAAATTTTGTCCACCCACCCACCCAAACCAATTTTGACATGCAATTGATTCACATCCGCCTGACTGGATGGGAATCTGGCAACACTGATTCTGTTGAACAAGTGAAACATTGTGTAGTGTCGTGCGGGATGATTACATAGAGGCGGATACCCAAAAACTAAGACTTTAATCTCAACCAGCAAAGACAGCGGAACACAGCCTTCTTTACTCACACCGAAGAGCGCAATTCCAAAGAAAAACAGCCTACACGTAATAACCGAGTCCCCTCTTGTGGACACTTTATGAACTGCATTCCAACATAAAGTATTACAGTAAAGATACCACACATTGTTTTTATTTGTACTTTTATGTGAATCTCATTGGAGATGTAGTGTCATTTTGCCTGGATCATTTTGTGATGTTTTATGAGGTGCTGCTTGCATATAGTCTCACGGCCAGAGTCTTGAGAAGAAAGATTGTGACTTGTGAGGCATTAAAAGTGAGCGTCCTGTTCATGAAGTATGTTGATTGTGATACTATGCCTTTTATCACTGTGTGATGAATATTTGCCTCCACTTGGTGGTTCAGGCTGTAATATGGGTGCAAATGTAAAACGTGCTTTAAAGTTAAGCCTGTATAAACGCTGTTGTCTTTCTGTAACGAATGAATAAATTGAATGCTCCTGGTATCTTTATTTAATAAATGCCATTAAAATATTTACACATAATAGCTGGATTCCTGAAATGGTGAATTCTTAGTCTAGACACAAGATTGCTAAAACTATTATAATAATACTTGTATACATGTATGTATTTCTGAAATAAAAGTGCTAATGTGATATCAGACTACTGTTTGAAAAAGAAGTGATAATTTCTTTGTCTTACACTCTTTAAATATATTAAAGTTTGATTTTAAAGTAGGCATAATAGTGGATATTTTATAACGTATTATTAACATGTATTTCCTTGTGATACAAGTGGAGAACATTGTTAGTGACCCAAATATAAGCAGTAGCATTCATGATGGCAAACTGTTTTTTGTTTGTTTGTTTGTCTGTTTGGTTGTTTTTCGTTTGTTTGTTTTTCCTGTGTATATTGGTCATCCCTCTAGTGGTCACATGCTGTATTAGTTTCAGTTCTGAGGGTGCGCTTTCGGTCTGCTGCTTTAAGCTCTATCTTAATACAGAATTAAAAGCGAAGGCAATTAGATCTAAGCTATAAAATGGCAGAATCTGGCTAGGAAATGAGGGGATGTTATGTTTACGATACAAAGCATTATGCGGAAACATTTAATGCGGGTTATGTACAAGTAAAAAAAAAAACATGGCAGGTTTGCAGTTCTCACAAAATACGTATTAAGTTTAATGAAGCTGTGTTTCAAATCACTACAGGCAGAAGCTGAAAAAGATTTTTGTTTCGTGTGTAGAAGAAAGAACGCCGCGAGACGTCACCACGTCGTCACGCTACAGCCCATAGGCTTTATGGTGAAACAGGAATGACCAAGCAAACTTCACTGAATCTGTACTCATTTTTAAAAGAAAATGAAGAACGTCTCGTATTTGTTCTCATTGTTCATGTATTTACACATGTATGGTAAGACATTTTTAATATTACAATCTCTTTTTAGGTCAACGATAATACGAACGTGACGGTTTAGTTTATATTAGACTAATTTATTTACTATTCTGTATTTTACTTGACCATGGTAAGACATTATTTGTTACAGTTTCTTTTCTCTTCAGCGCTAAAAATAAACAATGTACATTAAACGTGTTTTGTATGTCTTTTTTTTGTGATGAACTGTCCCTTTCTTCTTTAGGTGTGTCTGGTGCTGATACAGATGGAGGGTCAGTGTCTGTGATGGAGGGAGATTCAGTCACTTTACAATATCTTACGGAAATAAACCAACAAGAAGACATTATGTGGTATTTCAATAACACTCCCATCGCTGAAATTACTGGAGATCCCACTAAGATTTGTACGGATGTTCGGTGTGATAATCGTAATGAGAGATTCAGAGACAGACTGAAATTAGATAATCAGACTGGATCTCTGACCATCACAAACACCAAAACCACAGACTCCGGACTTTATGATGTTTGGGTCTCCAGCAAAAACCTTCGTGGTGGAGGATCCTACTCTGTTGTTGTTCAGGGTAAGTCGTTATGTTTAAAAACAAGTCGTGTACATTTAAATGACGTCATTAATTTGATTATTTTTGGAGTGACATTAAATATGAATTTATTTTCTTTAAGAACCTGCTGCTGGAGAATTTGCACTTAAAATGAATGAATTAAATACAACAGACAAGTATACTACAAAATCATGAAAAAAAAAAAATGAATGTGCAAAGAAGGTCAAACATTCTTTACAAAAAAAGGTAAAACAGGTAGTATAAATGATCAGTTTTTCAGTTAGGCTAAAATTCAAGAAAACAACCCTCTTGCTTGTTTGATAGTGCTTAACTAGAAAAAAAAGTCATACAGGGACATTTTTTGCTTTTGGATATCTTGAAATTCTGGATAGCTTCAAAATTCATTGTAACTGTATTTGAATAGACAATGTTTTTTGACTTTGTTTTTGCAAAGTGCTCAAAAAAATGTCAGCTCGCATACCTCACATCACAATATTAACGCAGATGATACATATCGCACACCCCGTTTACATTATGAATTTATACGTATTTCTCTACCCACAAACTTTATGATCTGAAACCATATTAATTTAGTTTTGTGGCTCATAAGGAACTGTTCGTTTCTTCTTTAGGTGTGCCTCGTCTTGATACAGATGAAATGCCACTGATCGAGGGAGATTCAGTCACTCTACACACTGGTGTTGAAACAAACCAACAAGAAAAGATTAAATGGTATTTTAATGACATTCGAATAGCTCAAATCAGTGTAGACCAGAGTAAGATCTGTACAGATGTTCAGTGTAATAAAGGTACTGAGAGATTCAGAGGCAGACTGAAGCTGGACAAACTGACTGGATCTCTGACCATCATGAATGTCAGGATCTCATATGCTGGACTTTATAAGCTGCAAATCATCAACAGCAGAACCAGCATCATGAAGACATTCGGTGTTGCTGTGGCTAGTAAGTATAATTTAATGTTGATGTTCAAAAAAATATATACATCTTTGATCTCATAGGTTGATCCACAAGTAGTCAGAGAAGTCATTAGATATATAGTCATCCAGGAGATTCACGTATGTTTGTCTAACGAGTGACTAAATTAGTGTTTTTCTGCTGTTCGTTTGCATGTGTTAGGTTATGAATCCAGACGTATTTTTCTACCTACAGTCTATCTGTAGAAAGAAATATTTCCACAGCACTTTCATGTTGTATAATTTTGTTTGGTGTGTAATGAACTGTTCATTTCTTCTTCAGATTTGGCTGGTGTTGGTACAGATGAAGTGTCAGCCTATGCAATGGAGGGAGATTCTGTCATTCTACACACTAATGTTAAAACAATCCAACAAAAAAAATATTAAGTGGTATTTTAATGACATTCTAATAGCTCAAATCAATAGAGACCTGAGTAAGACCTGTACAGATGTTCAGTGTAATAAAGGTACTGAGAGATTCAATGACAGACTGAAACTGGATCATCAAACTGGATCTCTGACCATCACAAACATCAACACCACAGATGCTGGACTTTATCAACTAGAGATCATCAGCGACAGAATCAGGACTACAATCATGAAGCACTTAAGTGTTTTTGTTCATGGTGAGTCAGTATGTTTAATATGTTTTGTCACATCCATAATGTGCTTCATGATATTTTACAGTGACATTCAGAGCTGTTTTTTTTTTCCTCTTAATTAATATACTATTTATGTATATATATCCGTGTTCGGATTCCTGGCACATTTGTGGTGTTCCCGATCAAAAATGACTGGACTCCGAACAATTGCTTATAAATCTATTATTATGGTTTATTATTATCACCAAATATTGGATTCAATCTTTTTGTCAACTTGTTTTCTTTCATGTAAGACTGGTTTTGTGTTTCTACATCTGATTATTCGTAGGCCTCATTTATCAGAAAGTAGGCACCAGTATGAATGAAACCCATCCTATTTTGCGTAAAAATCGAAAAAAATAATACCTCTCTCAATAGAAATATTAAGCAGATATATAATAATCCACACTTTTTTCAGTGTACAGATGTTTACAGGAGTATTTTGTTGTTAATTTAAAATAAACACACTGATGTGGCAAGCTATTAGAACTGAACCAAACCAAAAACTGTGGTTAAAAACCGACGTATCCCCTCCGGTTATACTTGCACTGCTCTGAGCATGAGGGATCTGTGCCAGTAGGGCAGAGTTACCAGTTGTAGGTGGGGCTAACTCTTGTGTTATGTGACAAAAGGCAGCAGACTCATTTTGAGACACTTTCTGATTTATGGGAATTATAAAAACAGGAGTTGGTTGATATTTACTATTATAGGGTGGTGGGTGCGGACACTAAATTATGTTATGTAAAAGTTATGTTGAATAATAGGAATTAACTACACATTAAGTATAGAATGATTTTAAATTAATTTATTGTTAGTTTTGTTCTGGTAAAGGTGACAGTTTATCATCAAGCAATCTCTGACCTTGTTATATTCATAAATGTGGTGCCTTGCTAAATGTATGTTATTTCATACTTTTTTTTTTTTGGTTCACCAGCAAAACAAACTATGGGATGAATTGAAAAAAAAAAAAATCAAAATTGTATTCAAATTGTTTTATAAGCACACAATATCAAATGATAAAAATGATAAAGCATAAGGAATTGCTTTCATATTCATAGTTCTTGAGGTTGTTTGGTTAGTTACCTTCCTTTATGGTTTGTTTTTCAGGTTTTCCTTCTGAAGAACGAGATGATATGAGAAGAAAGTCAGTGAAGGAGGGAGAATCTGTCACTTTAGATCCTGGTGAAATAAAAAACCAGAATGATTTCTTGACATGGTATTTTAAAGACACACTCATCGCTGAAATCACTGGAAATCAGAGTAAAATTTGTGCAGCTGATCAGTGTGATGAGAGACTCAGAGACAGATTGAAGGTGAATCACACTGCATCTCTGATCATCACAGACATGAGGACATCAGACTCAGGACTCTATAAACTAACAATCACCAACATCAGATTCAGCATCATAAAGAGCTTCAATGTTGCTGTCATTGGTAAGTATCATTTAGTCACTCAGTGCATTTTTCTTTTAACAGGTTTTAATGAAAGTTAGATTTTTTAAATTTATTTATTTTATTTTTTTATTTTTTTACATTTTTTCCCATTCTCAAAGTAAAAAATAAACTCTCTGTCTGTCTCCAGGTGCTGTCGCAGGAATAAATGCTGTTGTTGTTGCTGTTGTTGTTGTTGTTGTTGTTCTGCTGCTTGTTGCTTCAACTGTTGCTGTGATTTACTGTAGGTATAAGTAGGGGAGGTGTGTATTACATACAGATGCACGATGAACATATATTTGTTTTGTAAAGACAATTTTTAAAAGATGTGAAATTAACCAAAGTACTATGTGTTTAACTGAGTTTGTTGTTATTGTTCAAACAGACAGATAAGACCCTTCTTCCTCGGCTGGGATCATTTAGAGCCTTTTGAAGCTGCATTTAAACTACATTTTGGAAGATCAAAATCGGGGGCATAATTGAAATCCATTATATTGTAACAACTGGCTGTTGTTCTCTAGAACATGGGCTAACTGGAGCTAAGCTACTGTGAAACTTTTTTAAGCTACTTGCCAGCAGGGTGCTAGCACCTACTTAACTTAGCTAGCGGAAAGTGCGAACATTCGTGTCCCACACACCGCATGACCTTGAGTGTCTCTGTGAACAGATGCACAGATGGAATAAACCAACAAGAGGCAGCACTGTCGTCCTATACCTTTAATTAGAACACAGAGTAAGTCACACTTTTTATATAACAGGGCTGTAAATGAACCAAACCCACCCAAACTAACTTGAACATAAAAACACATAACATTGCTAATGCAAAAACCCAACCTTAAGTCTTGCTTAAATAACGCAAAAATAAGTCAACTCTAAAGAAATACCCATAATGCACCGGGCTGCTAGCACTGACTGCTGGGTCATTACAATATGAAGAAAAATCCTGGAATGTTTTCCTCAAAAACCATAATTTCTTTACGACAGAAGACAGAAAGACATGAACATCTTGGATGACAAGGGGGTGAGTACATTATTTGTAAATTGTTGTTCTGGAAGTGGACTTCTCCTTTAATAAGAGTTTCCGAGTCGGGGGCGTTTCAGTAAATGGAAGGGTGTCCATGGTCAGATGCAATGGATGCAGCCAAAGACAATAGATATATACAGCGTCTGTACTGACAGTACATTTGTTGAAATGAAAAAAAGTATTATTTTTGTAATTTAAAACTTACATATAAAAGTTACATATACAAAATATTATATTATTGTAGAATTACCATAGAATATATAATGATGCAGTTTACATCACTCTCATAAATTGAATAAATACAGAAAAATACAAAAACACAGTGATGCATTCTTTATTCCTCATTTTGTAGATGCAGAGTTAAAAAAATCATTGAATTTTATGTAGAAAAGGTAAATCGCCATCTTGTTCTGACCAAAGTGACTTGAATGCACCTGACGTCGTAAAGTACGAACGTCCCAGGAGGACTTGAACACAGCAAAATACATTGTGCTTAAAGGGGTCATATGATGTGATTTCATGGTTTCCTTTATCTTTGGAGTGTTACAAGCTGTTGGCATATATACGATCTGTAAAGTTGCAAAGATTAAAGTCTCAAACCCAAAGAGATATTCTTTATAAAAGTTAAGACTCAGCCATGCCTTCCTAAAACAGCTCATTCAAACACACCCCCACAAATCTATGTCACTGTATGGGAAGATTTGCATAACACCGCCCAAAAGTTTATAAAAAAAGATAGAAGGCATAACTTTTATTCTCACAGTAGTATTGTTGCAGCCGTGGAGACACATTGTGTGTTTTGTTGCGAAAGCAAAAATACTTTGTTTGGCCTTCCAAATCAGTACACAACTAGAAATCAGTGGTTAAGTTACATTTGCAATACTGTTCCAGAAGAGTACAATGCAAATGTTCAAGTGTGTGCAGTGGATTTTACAGAGGATTGTTTCCTGAACTTGAGAGAGTAGCCTACAATGCCAGCTTAGCACACTATAAAGTGGGGCAATTCCAGCTTTGCAAGGACAGTCTGGCGCTTCCGACTCACAGCCTGTAAATACATTTTTATATTTAAAGAATTTGGTACTGGCTATTTAAACGCGAGTTTTGAGCAGTATAGAGTAGTGCTCATTTATAATGGGTTTTATTGTTGCCTCGTTGTGCCAGGTAACGACATCACACGGCAACAATAATACAACGGACAGTATGTGGAAAATTTAAAATATCAGGATATTAGCATATGAAATCTTTAGTCTTGTTTTTTTTGTGTAACTGAACCATCAATCCTGTTGATTTATTCTGTGATTCAGTGTTTCAGAATCATGTAGATGACTTGTCCCCTAATCACACTGAAGATCTGCTAATGGATGAAACATCCTCTAATCAGACTGAGGCTCATGTTGCCAATGAGACGTCACAGTAACGATTGATAAGATTGGAAATGAGAGAAGAACATCAACTGAAACGCACAACACTCAAAGAGAAACACAATACCTTTAGTATGAGGTATAAGTACTGCAATTTCACCTAATTCATCAGTCAACACACAGGTGTTGAATTGAGTCTGTACTACAAATATTAGTAATATTACAGTCTTTAAAGTTTTACTATTATCATTTGACAGCACTAGAGAGGAATATGTCTGATAAAAACCCCAGTTTGCTGTTATTCATAAAATTTATGTCACTCAGTGTGGGCGTTTTATGCAGGAATCAGCTTATTTAAGTCTATGAAGCACTTTGTTTGTTTTTGGTGTTGTAGCTTTATGGTTAAAGAAGGGTTGAATGTTAGAATCCTGCAAGGGTTGATCCACGAAATCTTACCATTGTGTTCTTGATCAAACCCTGAAACTGAGGAACTCAACCTGCAACAAATGTCACGTCCGTTTAATACTAAGGCTGATATGTCATTAACTGTTCTGAGTATGCAGTCGATTCCAGCTGCACACAGTGTCAGGAACATGGGCTTATCTAAAGTTGTTGTAGTTCCCGGAGAAATGCATTATGGATACAGTGTAGTTCTGAGAAATGTGCTCGTGTGATGTGTGCTCTCACTGTGCTGTGTAGTTCAGAAAATGAACTCTGGCTCTGATATATCTTTTTGTTGGGGGTTTGTTCTTGTTTTTGGCTTGTATTGTCCATTCGATGTCTCCTGTTTTGTGGGGGTTATTTCATGTATGTTATATTTGCAGCTGTAACGTTTCTTACATGCTCACAGCAGCATGTTATGGATGTATTGGCAGTAGCAGGTATTGGTATACTGTATACGTGCTGCAGCCACAGCAACAGCAGCAGTGTAGCAGATCTATTCTGCCAAAGCCGAACACATTAACACTGTCATATACATTACCGTGCCAGTCCCTCCAATAGTTGTCATGACAGAAATGCAATTTCTGGAAAGGACCTTGGAAGGTCTTTTATGTTCATATGACATTAAAGCAGATATGTTTCACTCTTAACAGCTTGAATGTGAGTTTGTTGTGACGTTGTTGAGTTAAAATGAGATAAGTGAACTAAGCTGATCATGGATTACAGTGACCTACTCTGTACTTCAGTTTCTGATGCCCTGAATGTTCACCTTTAAGACTAGATAGCGGTCCAGTACAACATTTTCAATGGGAAGATAGGTTTACAGGGTTATAAAAATAACCTGAGAATAATCATTAGGGAACATTTTGTATAAGTTATTTTATAAACTAAAAATAACCATTAGGGAATTTTCTCTAATTTTTAATTAAATTGTATTTTTTTTTTTTTAAATAAATAATAGTTATTTAATAATAACTACCA
Source organism: Labeo catla (assembly GCA_012976165.1). NCBI lineage: Eukaryota > Metazoa > Chordata > Actinopteri > Cypriniformes > Cyprinidae > Labeo > Labeo catla. The sequence continues at coordinate 46,492 of VONZ01002047.1, read as the reverse complement.
TGCAATGTTCTGGGAACATTATTTTATGGTTACAAAAAATATAACCTAAAAATATAACTTTTTTTTTTTTTTTTAAATGCTATGTAGGACCTTAACTGTGTTATAAATAACATTTAATTATGGTTTTATTTTCATTAATATTAGTATGTTTATATCATAATATTAGGATTATTCATATTACTTGTATATATTACTTGTATATATAATGTTTTTTTTTTGTTTTTTGTTTTTTTTATCCATCTATCTGCCTGGTATTACTATATTGTGTAGTGCCTATTAGGGTTTTACATAAAAACAACAACAACAACAACATTTTGTATCAAATAGGTACTTTTATTTTATATTGACATGAAATTGTTGCAAAAATGACAGTGCTCTAACAACAGTTACTAGCAGAATACATGAATAAATGACAATTGGCACTGAACACAAATAAATACCTAAAGTAGTAAGACAAAACAGAAACAGAGAATATTGTGATGAAGACCAAGTTCTAGTGAAATACTGTATTTTCATAATCCTCTCTGATGTCTGTAAGTCCATAATTATGTGTATTTTGGTGTGATTAAGTGTCACTTTCTCTTTGCAGATGATTAGGGTTTAGGATGAGATGTATCTGAAATACACAGTTGAGTTTTGAGTTACAGTTTGTCTACAGTTTATCTTTTCCAAAGATCAGTTAAGGGAAATAGGTATAGAAGAATTTAATTTAAAAAGAATATAAAAATGCGACCAACCAAGGGCATTTGTATTTCATTTTCTAAGGAGGACTGGACTGGAAGGACGAATATAATTAATGAATACTAAGGTCATGTGAAAACAGCAGGTGGCAGTAATGCAACGTTATGAATGCCAGCTGCCGTAAAACACCGAAGAAGAGGAGGAGGAAGAAGTAGTGATGGGAAGTTCGGATCATTTTACCGACTCGGTCCTTTGAGTCTCGTTCAGCAAAATGAACGAATCTTTTTTCGAGTCATTTCGTTCATTTCGTTCATTTTAGCAAAATATAATTAAAATGTTACGTTTTACCTCCCTAACACATCTACTGCTTACACAAACGTTGATCACACTACAAACAAAACAAAACTATAATGCTATAAGAAACAGAAAAGATTCATTCATTGTTTACCTGGGTCTTTAGTCTATGATTCGCTCACCTCGCCTCTTATCTGACAAGTTTTCGGGTTTGAGTTGTTCGTTCATCACGTGACAGCCCAATTAGCTAACCAACGCAGTCTGAGCCGGAAAGAGAATTGATTAGTTCATCTCTCGAGTCCTCGGGTTTGAGTCGTTCGTTCATCACGTGACAGCCCCATAAGGTGAACGAACGACTCTAAAACAGTTGAACTAATTCCAGTACAGGACCTAATAGGATGTTGCGCATGCGCGACTGAACGAATCACTCCCCGAGGCGACTCGTTCGTCCCGAGTCACATTAAAGATTCGTTCAAAATGAACGAATCGTTCAAGAACGACCCATCACTAGGAAGAAGAAGAAGAAGAAGAAGAAGAAGAAGAAGAAGAAGAAGAAGAAGAAGAAGAAGAAACAGAACCTGACTATAAGATGTTATTTTTGATATAACTTAGGTCTAAGTTCGATTGGCATTGAAATAACGTGGACCTACTTTCGCTTGGTAATGGCGAAAACTGATTAATTTTGTAAAGTGGAAACTAGTGAAATGGACAATCTTCGTTTGCTCATGTGGTGTGTATTCGTCGTGACAGGTAAAACATTTATTTTTTACTCTCACTTTTCTATAAGTTCAGCCCTCTAAATTGCGAGTAAATCTTCACTTTGTGCGACTAAATGATGTCTAATATTAGCCACTGGCTAATAAATTCTCAAATTTTACACGCCAGTTTGTGAGTTTGTAGGTCAGTCAGAAGGCATAGCGGAAACCAGGGCGTCGCTAGGGCTATAACAAATTCCGTGGAAATCATAGAGGGCACAAAACCTTTGGGGCTGGGGTAATATTATTATAATATCACAGTTTGAATGGATTAATCAAAAGTTGGTCATTACACTTACATCAAGTCGCGATATAGTATCTGTAAATATTATGCCGCAAAATATTTAAATATGAGTCCTGCATGTTCTGCGTGTCTTTTTATGAATGAACGGGGCGGACGCGCGGTTATTTACTCGTAATACTGATGCGCGTGTGACGCTCACAGTGATTTCAGCGTCTGCTGTTTCACTAAATGAGGACATAAATACATTAACAACATCTCCACAACTGCTCTGAGAGTCACTTCATGAGCATTTCACCGTTTCATTTGAGTAAAACGAGCGTCAAATATACACACAGAAATTTACAGGTATTCACGGCAACCCGTCAAAATAAAAATTGGGTTTAACTTTATTAACCATTCAGTATAATGTACGTGCCTACTACTACTATTACGACTGCTATTATTAATTAATAAAAATGTATACACATTTTTTGCCAAAAATAAAATATCATTTTCATTAGAAGATCAATTTATTTAATCTTTTATACCTTCATTTGATAACCATAAAAATACACAAGACAGAATTCCATAAGGCTATTGTAAAAATAAATAAAATTTGTGCATTCAAATAAACAGACATGACATAAAACATATTTGGTAACAATAAAACGCAAGGTGAGGAAAAAAATAAAACATTTCATGGGGTCCTAAACATGTAATTTTTCTTAACTTTTGATAAATTGACGGTAAATTATATACGATTCACAGTTTTAATTAATTACACATGATTAATTACATTTTGATTAATAAAATTAAATTTAACCATTAACCAAAAACAACAAAAAAATGGGGAAAAAATAGGGCCCTATTTTTGCATGCAACTATATATTTGTTAGAGTTATAAATACATCTTCAAATTTATTATTTTATTTGTCTAACATATTTTTATAAAATTTTGTTATAATACTTTGATATGTTTGCTATTTGCAGTGATTACTATTTACTATTGTTCATAGTGTGGCAAGGTCTTTAACCCTCAGTTAATGCCCCTGGACCCCATCCAGGTTCAACCACTTGTGTCTAACAAAATCATATGTGAACATGATATGAGCTCTCACCCAACACCACTAGTCCCTGATGTTTTGGCGTCAGCCCCAGATGTTTTAAAATCCTGGAAACTAACAATGACATTAATTTTTCTACATATTAGATTGTGTTTTATTAACGTCTACACAGTCTAAAACAGTATTATTGTTGTACAGTGTGACAAAAATAACGTTAGATTGATGTGCTCATGTCCAGTAGACAGAGCTATCTCCTCTCTAGCCTTTATCATTACTCATTTCTTCTGAATGGATGCGCAGCATACCTGTATTTGACGTACTGTAAACTCTAGTGTGAAGACACACAACTCGCTGTCGCTTTGTCTCACACAAGCAAAGATAGAGAGAGTGAGAGAGTCTTACATAGGGTTCCTACACTTCTTGAAAGGAGTGGTAAAGTTGATTTTATGTTGTACATTCGTTAGACATTCAATATTTACTTAAGCATTAATTTATATGTAAATGCATAATAGTCATGGATCATGCTGTATCTCGTTCAGATCACGTTTAAAAGCATAAAATCAAATTTAATAATAATAATATTCGACAACGTAATTGTTTTAGGCATCTGAAGGGAAAAAGTCCTCACAACGATACCCACTTGCGCACGTCAAGTTAGGGAGTGTCTCAAAAGTGCAAAATCCACTTATAACCCTGGTTAAATATGTGCATTTTCCATTAAAAAAAAACAGTAATACCGTGATCCTTTTACATGTGTAGTTTGTTAGCAAATTGATTAAGTACAGATAAGGATGATTTTTATCTTTGATTTTTATATCTGTTATGAATATTTAACCTAAGAAAACTGCATGTCTTAATGAACTAATTTTATTTAGCTTTGTGGTTGTTTTATCTAAATGGCTCAGATCACCTACAATGCATTTATATATACATGCAGCATTAAATGAAAAAAATATATATATATATATTTTGTGCTTCTATTATACATTTTTGAAATTTTACATCTTATATAACTTCCTGCTTATGTGACCCAAAGATGTCATACCAGTTGTAATATGTTCACACAATCCTGACACACATCATACACAACTTGGATTTTGGAAATATGATTTTGTGTCTTTGGTGAATTTTTCAAATTTTCAAATCTATATAACTTCCTGGTCATGTGATTCAGTGATGTCACACCTGTTGTTATATCTTCACACAATCCAGATACACATCATACATGACTTGGATTTTGGAAATTAAATTTTGTGTCTTTTTGGTGAATTTTTACAATTTTCAAGTCTATATAACTTCCTGCTCAAGTGACCTCATGTTGCAACACCCACTGTATTTTAATTATAAACTTTTGTGAGATACCTTTCAATATGTCTTTGGTTATTTTAAAATAGTTTTGTTTTCAATCATTTGTGCGTGTGTGTGTGTGTGTGTGTGTGTGTGTGTGTGCAAATAGTTTTGTAACGAAAAAATGTAAATATGAGCCTTGTGTAACAATATCAGGTCACATGGCCAAACAGTAAAAAAGTGTTCAATAATTCAAATAATAGTCTAAAAACAACAAATATATTTTCAAAATAAAAATAAAAAAATATGAATGTACAATGTGTGAAAGATGTTTATGAATATAATACAATGGGTGTTGCAACATGAGGTAACATGATCAGATTACTTAGAAACATAACTTAGATTTCCAAAATCCAGTTTCTGTATGATGTACACTGCCACTCAAAAGTTTGGGATCAGTCTCTCATGCTCATCAAGGCTGCATGTATTTGATCAAAAATACAGGAAAACAAAATATAATAATACTGCAAAATGTTATTATGGGATGAATACGATTTTTAATGGTTTTTACATGCTCATCAAGGCTGCATTTATTTTATCAAAAATACAGAAACAAACAGTAACATCACAAAATGTTATTACAATACAAAATAATAGTTTTTATTTTAATATACTTTAAAATATCTTAAGTAGTCTTAAATAAGAGATTAAATATCTTAAATAGTCTTGAGTAGCACATGATCCTTCAGAAATCATGCTAATATGCTGATTTATTATAAGATGTGCTGGCAAATATTTTTTGGAACCTGTGATTCTTTTTTCAGGATTCTTTTATGAATAACAAGTTAAAAAGAACAGCATTTATTGAAAATATTAATTTTTTCTAACAATGTAAATCTATGCTATCACTTTTTATTAATTTAACACATCCTTTGTGAATAAAAGTTTTAATTTCTTTAAAAGAAATAAAGAAAGGAAGAATAAAAATTTACTGACCCCAAACTTTTGAACAGTAGTGTAAAGTCAAGTCTCACAGGTTCCAAAAAAATATTAAGCAGCACAACTGTTTTCAACATTGATAATAAATCAGCATATTGGAATGATTTCTGAAGGATCACGTGACACTGAAGGCTGGAGTAATGATACTGACAATTTAGCTTTGCATCACAGGAATAAATTATATTTTAAAGTATATTAAAATAAAAACCTTTATTTTATATCGTAATGACATTTTGTGATGTTACTGTTTATTTCTGTATTTTTGATAAAATAAATGCAGCCTTGATGAGCATGTAAAAACCATTAAAAATCGTATTCATCCCAAACGTTTAAATTACATAGATTTAACATAATCATATTAATAAACTTAATGTGATTCATGCATCAGTCTTACGTGAATGAAACCGGTAAAATGAATGTAATAGTTGCCAGTGTTCAATAAGCACTGCTCAGTGTTCATGTGTTTCCACACTACAAAGTGTTCGAGTAGCATTGTTGGAGTTAAGGAGAGCATGATGTGCTGATTGACCATTAATGATGAACACCTGTTGTTAACAAGCAGAATCACTGAAGGAAAGAGAAACACAAGAACTGACTTCAGCCACAGCTGAAGAAGAAATCAACTGAAGTAAGACATTAAATCTCTCAAGATCTGATTAAACAAACAGCTTTACCAACTTCACTCATTACTAAGCAGACTGACTTTATTTCGTTCAGACTTCTAGAGAAGCTTTTATTGAGAATTAACAGAGGTTGTTTTTTTTTTTCTTTTCATTTGAAATCACCATCAAGGAGACCAGTGGTTCCTTTTGTTGGGCTCTTAACAGTCAGGGTATCTTCCGTCCATTCGTTTTTTGATTTAATATTGAAAGAAGAAATATGAGAAAACGGCTCCTTTTTCGTTTTTTCATTCTTTCCAGAAAAACGAAAAACAAGAATTCAGCTTGATTTTTCGTTTTTCGTTCAGAGGTGGAAAAATGAATAAACAGCTTAAATACTCGATTTCTACAAGTGGGCGAAACGAAACGCCCCTTTCTACCGATTGGTCAGCCGAAGATCAAACCACACCCCCGTCAGTTCTTCCGCAGAGTTTCGCACTGAATAATCCTCCAGCTGCTGCAGTTGTACGGGTAATTAACGCGTTTATTGCAAATATATTTAATCTTTATTGCTCACGAAACAACGACACTGACGAATGGCTCGACACAACCCCTATCGGGGCAGAGCCTAGACAGGGCTTTCTTCTGTGTGCTATTCTCAAAGTGCCACGTATTTTATCATGAAACATGCTGTGATTTATTCCAAAGTAACTTTCGAATGATGTCCTGCTCGTATCTGTATGACTGTAAATGACAGAGTATTAAGTTTCCGCTGCTGAGGAAAGAAATTCCAATGATGGCGCTGGCGCCTCGCGCGCTCACACAACGTACCGATGCCACTGTTCATTATCAAAGTAAAGGCACCGTCAACCAAACATATAAGAAGTTATTACGCTTAATTAAATGTGTCTGTTGTACAATAGCCTATAGGCAAAATGTAACTTGTATAGTTGCTGACTGTTATTTTGCTTGCATATTGGGACCCGATTGAAGAAGCCTTCTTTACAATCGCAAAGAGGCTATGGAAACTTTGGAATTAAGTAAATGCCTTTCTGCGTTTAAAATAAATGTTGTTTATAACGGCACTATTTTTAAATAGGCTAGCATATTTTTATTTTACATGGCTACTTATATTTTTTTATTCTTGTTTGTTTTCTGAATACCATTCATTTAAGGATTTGAAGTGAAGTGAGGTGAAGTAAATGTTAATAGTGTTTATGTGCACAACGACTTGCTCGGGTTGTCAAATAGTCAGAATGACAGTTCTTGTGTGAACGTTAGGCTTACACCAGAGTCAGTGCCTATTCTTTCCTTTTTGTATTAGTGTTTAAAATATTTAATGTACAACTAATCTAATTATTTGTATCTTAATTTCTTTTAAGCTATTTGGCGACCAGGGTAGGCTGCCATCAAAAGGACAGCCATCAAACCCTGCCAACTAATGCAAAGCGTAAGTAAATTTATGTCTGCATAGAAGAAAGCCCAGTCTAGGCTCTGCCCCGGTACGGGTTGTGTCGAGCCATCGTTAGTGTGGTTGCTTCGTGAGAAAAAGATTAAATGAAGTTACAATAAACGCGTTAATTATCCGTTCAACTGCAGCAGCTGGAGGATTATTATTCTGCGCGAAACTGCGGAAGAACTGACGGGGGTGTGGTTTGATCTTCGGCTGACCAATCGGTAGAAAGGGGCGTTTCGTTTCGCCCACTTGTAGAAATCGAGTATTTAAGCTGTTTATTCATTTTTCCACCCCTGAACAAAAAATGAAAAATCAAGCTGAATTCTTGTTTTTCGTTTTTCTGGAAAGAATGAAAAAACGAAAAAGGAGCCGTTTTCTCATGTTTCTTCTTTCAATATTAAATCAAAAAACTAATGGACGGAAGATACCCTGATTCTTAACACTTGACATGTTGGTGTTTGTAATATGCTGGTTGCTTTACTTGTGCGTTTATAGAAAATACATTTGGTTAAGCCAGCAAAGCCAAGAAAAGTGTATGAATGTTGTTTTGCTTTAGCAATGTTTATAGTCTCACATCTAGCTGTATTGTGTAAGTCAGATAATCTGTGTAAACTACAAGTCACTTTGTGCACAAAAAGTTTTCATCTGCAGCAACAGAAAGACCACAGACATCAAGAATCAGCATATGAAACTCAACAATGGTGACATTCAAAAGCTGCATGCTGGGTAGCAGCAGAGTACAAAACTCACCCATGACTCCCAGTATGCAGCTTTTGAATGTCACCATTGTTGAGATTCATATGCTGATTCTTGATGTCTGTGTGTGTCAAAGTGATGCCGGAGATTTTAAGCTTTTGTGCATAAGATGAACATCCATAATAATTCATACAGCTCTTTTAATATGCCTGACGAATACTGTTTTATCAAGAAGTTTTTAAAGAAGTATGTTTTAGAAAATCAAGATGTCACCATTTTAACTAATCACAAACATCTCGTCTCTTTTGTGCAGGACCGGGAATCGGTGAGTCCAATCCCAGGCCTCACCCTAAGTGAGGCCAAACAAGTTTGGAAAAACGCCTCTCACCCCGCTCTCCAAAACAGACACAAGGATTTATCGTGGATGGTGGCTCATGAGATCCTCCCGGTCAGGGCGGTTATGCACTCCAGAGGCATGGCCAAAAACCCGATCTGCCCACGGCCCGGATGTAACTTCCCGGAGACCGTCCAACATCTGCTCTGGGAGTGCGGCGCTGTGCGGGACCTGTGGGCCAAGACCGGCCCCCTGTATTTCCCGTGCCTACCAGCGGGTGGGGCCCAGATAGGGTACCAGCTCGCCATCCTTGGGGTGGGCCGGGGCTTGAAGGATTTGACAGCAGAGGAATTTACCTTGCTCTGGCTCACCCTCAACGTTATCAGGGATGCCATCTGGGCCACCAGAAACCTGCTGGTGGGGAAGCACATTACGGTACCCCTCCATGCATGCGAGCTAAAGGTAACATCAATGCTGCAGGGGTACCGGACGACGATATTCGGACGAGGGGGCCGGGGGTTGCACGGAAGGGCCCCGGCCGCCACCGACCCTGGCCGCCCGTAGATGCACCCTCACCACTCTGGCTACGGGAACAGCGGGCCAGCAGGCCGGAGGAGAGGGGATCTCCGCTGAGCCCATGAAATGACTTCTTACACGTCTGCTTTGGAGAGCGGGGTGAAGACTGACTTGTTAAGGTTCAAGGTTCAAATTTATTATAAGCCCAAAGGGCAATTATTGGTGCAGCATAAAAAATTGTAAACATCATACAAAAACACAAACAAAATACAAATAACAACACACTATTCTAACATCTTACAAATTTAAAAGCCTTACGGCCATAGGAATAAAAGAGTGTCCGTACCGATTGTTTTTACATTTAGGCATACTATAACGTATGCCCGAAGGAAGCATTTTAAACTCATGGAACAATGGATGAGTACAATCTGCAAGAATAGCTTTAGCTTTCTGTAAAACAGCCCATTCGAAGCAGTCTAATAACCCAGTCTGCTTAATACCAATGATCCTACTGCCTTGATTAACAATGCCATTCAATGAATTCTGATGCTTAACATTCACATTTCCGAACCAACAGCATATAGAGAAGCAAAGTACAGATTCAATATAAGATTTATAATACATAGTCATAAGAGTCCTACTAATATTAAAGGTAGAAAGCCTCCGGAGACAGTGTAACCGTTGCTGACCTTTTTTACATACTGCCTCAACATGAGTATCAAAACGCAGTCTATTATCAATGATAAGACCAAGATACTTATAACTACTAGCCCATTCCACAGTTTGACCCTTCAAACTAATAGGTTGAGGAACTGAAGGACTGAGTCTAAAGTCAATTACCATATCTCTTGTCTTTTCTATGTTTACTTGTAAAAAGGCACTGTCACACCATGTCATGAAATCATTCACCACTGGCCCATGACAATTCTCATCCTTAGTCAGCAAACTAACAATAACAGTATCATCTGCAAATTTTAAAATGAACCTATCAGTGTATTTACTCACACAATCGTTGGTATATAAAATATAAAGCAAGGGTGAAAGAACACACCCTTGAGGAGAACCTGTAGATGTAATACGGGTATCCGAGAAAGAGCTATTTACTCTCACTCTCTGTATTCTATCACTTAAAAAATCGAATAACCATCCCACCATCTTTAAGTCCAATTTAAACTCAGAAAGTAATTTCTTTATGAAGACATGTGGCTGGATAGTGTTAAAGGCTGAAGAAAAATCTACAAAAAGTAATCTAACATGGGTTTTATTTCCCTCAAGATGTTTTATAATCATATTTAACAGGGTAGATGAGGCATCCTCAACTCCCCTTCTGGCCTGGTAAGCAAACTGCAACGGATCTAAAAGGTTTTTAGTTTTCAATAAAAGCTCATCCCTGACAAATTTCTCAAAACATTTCATTACCAATGATGTCAAAGAAACAGGTCGAAAATCATTTAGAATCTTAGGATAACTTATCTTCCCTACAGGCACCACTATAGCTTCCTTCCACAACTTGGGAATTTTTTGAAAATAAAGCGACTTTTGAAATATGTTATAAAAAACAGGACCCAACTGATCCGCGCATGTTTTAAGTAAGCGTCCTCCAATCTTATCTGGTCCAGAGGATTTTCCCACCTTACTCTTTTTAAAAGCATCTATGACATCCTGCTGATTAAAAAATGTATAATCCATATTACACACATTCTCATTCCTAAGCACATTCATTTCAGTAATAAAATCCTCCTTATCAAATCTAGTATAAAACATATTCAATGCTTGTGCCAACTGTATATCTGATTGATAGTCCGCTAATTTTACGGGGACATTTCTTTTACTCTTAGATCCAATTATAGTATGCATACTCTCCCAGGCAGAGCCAAGTCTATTACTTCTTAAATCTCCCTCAACTTTCTCCTTATAGCTAGCTTTGGCTCTCCTGATTTCATATTTTATTTGTTTTTGCAAATCATGCTTTTTTTCTAAATCACCTGCATGAAATGCCTTATTTCTTTCAATTATGAGGGACTTTATAGATTTAGTTATCCATGGCTTTGTATTAGCGAATGTTTGTACCGTTTTTTGAGGGACAAGCATATCCTCACAAAAATTTATGTAACTGCTTACAACATCTGTTAATTCATCGATATCAGAACATGAATTCTCAAAAACCTCCCAATTCGTACATTCCAAACATCCCTGCAGAGCTAAAGAAGAATCTGCAGACCATTTCTTAATAGACTTGTTTTCAGCCCTATACCTTTTTAAAACTGTTTTATACACAGGAATTAAAAGTACAGCATTATGATCAGACAATCCCAAAGGTGGATTACTAATAGACTTGTATGCACCTCTAACAGAACCATAGCACAAGTCCAAAGTCTTGTTAAATCGTGTTGCACAAGTAACATACTGTTGAAAATTTCGCAGAGTGTGTTTCAACGAACAATGATTAAAGTCCCCCATAATAAAATTAGGAGCATCAGGGGAAACATTTTGCAACTTTGAAACAGTATGTTCAACAGTCTCCTTCACTTTAGCCTTGTTTGCCTTCGGGTGAATATACACCACTGTAACAAATATTTGAGGACATTCTCGAGGCAAGTAAAAAGGCCGTAGAGACACAGAAAGCAGTTCAATGTCTTGGGTGCACAATGACTCTCTTACTATTACTGAATTGCACCACCTTTCATTAATGTAGAGACAAACACCGCCACCTTGGCTTTTACCTGTGATCACTGGATCACGGTCCGTTCGCAGAGGAATCCCGAAGCCATTAATAGTTAAAACCGAATCGCTGTCTTGAGATTTCAGCCAAGTCTCTGTAAAGGCCAAAATACAGGCCTCTCTGTACGCATGGTGAACATGTACAGTGGCTTGCAGTTCATCAATTTTGTTCCTTAGAGACTGCACGTTTGCCATTACCATAGTGGGCAAAGGAATCCTTCTGAGACGCTGTTTCCTCAGTCTCTGGCGCACACCACCCTTCTTTCCTCTCTTCCGCGGTTTCCAAGTTTTTGATTCATCATTGTTCCTAGTAACGCTTTCCATAAAGCCGCCATCGTTCCGAAAATATTGCAATCTTATGTAATCCACCAGATATCGAACATAATAAGGCCGATGCCATTGAAGCAAGAATTCGCGGCTATACTGGAGCTTTACGGTAGATCTCACAGGTGTTACATGAAGGCATAGGATAAGCAGTGCAATCCACGTTGTAATTATAACCAACAACTCCATCTTCGCGTTCCGTAGGGGTATGGCTTATCAATTTACGTTTTAACTACAACTTTTCCAAACTGACAAACGCACAATAACATTAAAACAAAAAACAAGACGCAAAAAAACAAGACTGACTTGTTAAGGACTCACCGCCGGTCTTGCACAACAGATGACTTTTAAGACATTTAACTGATGGTTTTATTGTGTTTTAATGACGATGTTTGTCTACTATTTTAAACTTGTATTTTACCCTTGTAAACGCACACACCTTTTTAAACACATTTAAACATGGACTTTTAAAGCAAAACAACACAATGGTTTTAAAAGTTTGTTTTTTTATCAAAGATTGTATTTTTCTTTTTAACCTTGTGTATTATGATCTTCTGCTTGTGATTAAAAAGTGTTCTAAAATGAAAAATGTGTGTGTATAAACGGAATGGTGACGATAAAACTGCTCAAAAATTCATACAGCTATTGAAAATATCATGAAACTCCATTAGATCGGTGAATCAGGCCACTGGATGATGATTAGAACACCATCATTAAAAATTAACCAAGAATGTTTAATCAGACTTTGGTTTCTTGGCTTTTTTTGCTATAACAAATGTGCTCTACAAACACAATAACAGCAGTCAAAAAAACACTAATATAAAAATTTTAAAAATTTTATTTGTTTGTTTGACCTCTGTTTAGATCAGGGGTGCTCAACCCTGGTTCTGGAGATCGACTTTCCTGCAGAGTTCAGGTCCAACCCTGACCAAACACACCTGAACCAGCTAATTAGGATCTCAAGGAGTGCTCTTGGAAAACAGACAGACAGGTGTGTTTGATTAGGGTTGGAACTCTGTGCAGGAAAGTCGATCTCCAGGGAATGTGGGTTGGGTAACCCTGGTTTAGATGTTCTCAAAGATTTTTGTAGATATATGACAGAAATCAAGTCAAACTGTAATGTTGTTTGATGAGTTGTTTAATCAGAGATTTAATGTCTTCACTTATTTAAGTTCATTTTATCTTTTAGCTGTATTGGATTCTTGTGTTTCCTTCTGTGATTCTGCTTGTAAACAGTTGGTGGTGTTCATCATTATTGGTCAATCATGACATAATGATCTCCCCTTAACTCCAATGATTGTGTCAATGCTAATGAACACTCAAGTAGCATTGGAAACACATGAACACTGAGCAGAGTTTGTTTTTAACAATGGAACTACATAAACTTTACCTATTTCCCATTCAAGTAAGACTAATGTATTGATGAATCACAGCTTATTGATTTGTTTCATTAAAACTATGTAATCTAAAATGGATGGAAATGTATGTAATTGAATTACATAAAGTTTGCTAAGCTACAACATTTTTTTTTTTTTTGAGCTAGCAGAAAATAAATAAGTTTATGAAATAAATATCACTCTCCTTTTCACAATTATGAAAAAAAAAAAAAAAAAATCTATATGTAATTTGAAATCAGGGATTCACAACATTTGATAAAATAAAAAGAATATCATTTCATCAAAATGTCATTGTATGAGCACCCAAAAATAAATACATGTTTCAGAACAGTTGGAATATCATTCTTATAGGAGAGCACTATCTGGGTAGAAAATCTATGAATCAACCTAAATGTAACTCTTTAACTTCAAAGTGTAGCTTTTCCTCATGTTGTTAGTTATCAAGTATTTGGGAGGGGTAATGACCAAACTTCTTCAAAACGATTCTAGTTGGAGATTACATAAGGCACAGAAACAGACCTCCTGAAACAAACTCTTTAATTTTCATTGTTTTTTTGGATTTAGATGATGAAAGTCAGTGTTTCACCTCTTTTTGTAAATATTTTTCTTTACATAGATCCAATGAGGACAGAGATTAGAGAGAAAAAGCATCCTAAAAGCATGAGAACTGCATGTGGCACTGCATCAGCACAAATTGCAAACTCTTTTCGGACTAACAGGAATTTCCCCATGCTTATCTAAGAACCTACTTTGAAAGACTGAGATGCAAAATACCCATTAAAAAAAGGAAAGAAAAGAGATTTGTGTTCTTTCACCTTCTTAAATCTTTACAACTCTTGGATTTTGCCGATCCCACTCCTCCCAGCTCTTTCCTGTCATCTCTCTACTGTCCTATCACAATAAAAGGCATAAAAAGCCCAAAAATATAAGTAAAAAAATAAAAAAAAGTCTGAATTTGTGGTGGCTGTGCTTTAAATTAAATTATTACACAGCTCAGACTCTTTCAGGGCAATTTAAGTCAGTGCTATATGCTTGATAGTTTTTCTTGGCGGAAGCTTTGCGTTTGGTTAGCTAATAAAATATTAAAGCTTAATTCAATATTATGTGTACAATTTCTTAATTCTGTCATCCTGGTATCGTGGACTTGCTCTATTGTTTCATACAAACACAGCTGCTGCCATTTTTTATTTTTTTTTGGTAAATTGTAATGGATTATAAGATAACTAACAAACTAGTACTACTACTTATTTATGTGGTGAAATGTTGTGTAAGAAAACTGGTATGACTGCACTGTATCCCTAAAATGTCTAGTTTGAACTTGCCGTTTGCTAGCAACTGATTTCTTCATGGAAGCTTTGCGTTCAAATATTTCAACTCAGATCAGTGTTTCGTGTCTAATAAATTTGACACAAAACATCTAAATAATCTATCAAGCAGCTGTGTAATAAGTGAGATAATGTACATCCAGCCAGTTGTTATTGCAAAATTAACTGCCGAATTTAATTTATCGTAAAAATCCCCAGCAGAATTACCTACTGTTTCATTTTGACTCTGGTGATTTGGCTTGTGGGGGTTGAAGCAGCTGATGCCATTCCCCTTGGAATGTCTGTTTCCCTTTACACAACCGCACTACAATTCTTGCGTAGTTGCCTAGTTACCATACCTACGATCAGAACTAACATGTGCGAGAAGCACAACTCAATGTACGGCAAGGTGATTCAAAATACCGTCATTAATCTGAAACTTAAAATAGTTTTAAAAAGAGAGGTTTTCCAACTTGAAATTTAATCCTTATTAAATGTATTTTCTTGTTTTTTTTTCTAATCAGATTTATTCCAGATTTCATTGTGATGTTTAATGCTTTTGCTATTCTGTTTTATACAAACATCAGTACCTTGAATTTGATGCAAGCAGCCATTGGCAGCTAATGCAGTCTGATGAAGAGAGCTGTGACGTGGGCTTTCTTCAGCTCTTGAAGACCACTCTCGCTGCTGATTCAACTCATCAGCTTATTAGTGGAGACTGCAAGAGCTGAAGTGGATGTGTCAGATATAGGGAGACATAAATAGAGCATTGCTATGAAGAGAACAAGAGCTGGACAAGGAGTTGTGTGGCCTGCTCTGAAAGGAAGGGTTGGATCTTCCTAATGTTGTATAAGGCAAATCTACAGAACTGAGCCGTTGTGGCATGATGGTCTGTGAAGCTTAACTGATCATTAATCACATCTCCAAGGTTCCTGGCTGTCGTGGAGGGAGTTAAGAGTGATGAACCCAGCTGTATAGAGATGTTGTGATGAAGATTTGGATTGGCTAAGACCACAAGCAGTTCTGTCTTATCAAGTTAAAAATCAGATACAAATATTTATGGATTCATAGTTACATTATGAATCCAGACATATTTTTCTACCTTCAGTCTTTATGATGTGTAGAAGTGGGAGGGGGAGTGGGAATTACAGCACCTTCTTGTTGAATAACATAATTTATGTTGCACTATTTCAGGCATGATTTATAATTATTGTTTTTTTGTTTGTTTTTCTTTTGTTTTTCTTTTCTCCAGGTGTTTTCAGTGTTGTTAAAAACAGAGTGACAGTGTCAGTGTCAGTGATGGAGGGAGATTCAATTACTCTATACAGTGATGTTACAACTACACAACAAGAAGAGATTTTATGGTATTTTAATGACACCCGCATCGCAGTAATCACTGGAGATCTCAGCAGGATCTGTACAGATGTTCAGTGTAATGAAGGTAATGAGAGATTCAGAGACAGACTGTATCTAGAGAACCAAACTGGGTCTCTGACCATCATGAACATCAACACTGCAGACACTGGACTTTATCAACTCAAGATCTTCAGCAGCAACAGCAGCATCAGTGAGAAGACCTTCAGTATTATGGTTCTTGGTGAGCCATTTAATGAATCGTTCAACTTCGAAACACAATGGATGCACTACTGTTGTGTTTCATGCTGAAAATCAAGATAGAGCATGTGCAATATAGAGCACCTACCAAAAAAGATCTTTCAAACAGCTGTTGGTTTGTTTCAGATGCTCCTGATGCAGAACTGGGTAAAGGGAAGACAATATCGGCGATGGAGGGCGAATATGTTACTTTAGATCCTGATGTCATAAGAAACCCAAATGATGTGATGACGTGGTATTTTAATGACACTTTCATTGCTGAAATCACTGGAGATCAGAGTAAGATCTGTACAGAAGATCAGTGTAGAGAGAGATTCAGAGACAGACTGAAGCTGGATCATCAGACTGGATCTCTGATCATCACAAACACCAGAACCACAGACTCTGGAGATTATAAAGTTCTGATCATCAGCCGCATCGTTCAACACAGTATCAGCATCACCAGCTTGAAAATATTCATTGTCACTGTAATTGGTGAGTAAAATTTGGGTCAGTGTCACCATAGAGTGCCTTTCAACCCTTACAATACTCACAAAGTTTGCTCTTAATTTTCCATTTGCTTTATGTGATGTCATAGTAGATACTCAAGTGCTATAGAAACATATTAGCTGAGCCACACCTTTTTTTTTTTTTTGATAATTATGGGCCATTATTTAAAGCTTAAACTCTAAGATATGTTCACCATTGTCATGGACCTATATATTACTGTTAAGTACGTTTTCATTGCAATATTAAGATGCAAATGATATTTTCTGAAACGTGTAATGTCCCTTTCCTAAACAGGGTTATTTGTTTGCTTTCAAATTATAAATACATAAAAGATTTCATGTATACCATGTGTTTTTTTTTTAAGAAACTCATACAATCCGCACATGTATTTTTTCTTTTTTGAAGAAAACTGTGATATTTGGATGCAGGTTTTTGTTTGCATGTTATTGACCCCCTTAAAATTCCTGCCACTGAAGAAACAAAAAATCTGTCCTCCAGACATCACTAAAGGGGATGACCTTTTCTTAAAAGGGCGGATACCTAATATCATACAACTGATGACCAGAGTAGAAAGGTGTAAATCATTTAAACTGATAAGAAAACCACATTTGAAACGGCAAAAGTTGAGGTGCAGGTTCATTGAGAGCTATAATAGATAATGCAAATTATATCTCTTGTACTTTAAGACATTACAGAAAATTAGTTGTCTAATTCAGGTTTGTTCACACATCTGGGCTTCACTGAAAATGGAGATGTGAGTCCTGAAATTTACTGGTGTGAGTTTAGTTATGGAATGCACTTGTCACTCCTTCGCACTCCCATATATGAAGAAAAAAAATATATATATATATATATATAGTCCATGAAAGCCTTTGCTTAGCGCTGTAATGACTTGCATATCTGACTTTTATGAATGACATAATTTGAAAGTGCAACAACTAAAGACCTACGAAACATCAGTCAATAAAGCATTCAGGTGGGTATATGCAAAATCTTTCTACTGCCTGTGCATTAATTTGCCCCTGAACATAACATTCTTGTCTGAATAAACAGAGGATGAAGTGAAAACCCTAATAAGTAAGCTGTGCTTGGTGCTGGAAGGCTAAGTTAGAAACTAACTGTTGATATCACTGAAACCCCATAGTGTTAATCACAATTAACTTTAAGACTTACCATTGGGTTAAGCTTACCAATCTCTGTTTATCATTGCTGTCAGCCATTTAATGCTTCTTTTTTTTTTTTCTCTCTGCCTGTTCTGCTCCCCAGAATGCTTCCCTCCTGTATCAGCTTTGGTCAGGTGACTGTGTCTATGTAATTTCGGAGGGTTGATTTCACCTGATGCAATATTGATGTAACTACCAATTATCATTGTCGATGTAGTAATGATGACTGTCTGTCTTTATCTGTTCCAGATTCAGGTCTGTCTTTAGCTGCTGTAGCAGGAATATGTGTTTGTGGTGTTCTGTTGTTTGTTGTGACTGCAGCTGCTGGTGTGATTTACTATTGCAAGCGTCGTCAAGCAGGACAAAATGGTAAGTAACATGTACGGATAATTTCACAAAATGGGAAAATAATAGTAATGTGTGTTTAATTGAGTTTTGTTTTTGTTCAAACAGACATCACGACACAATCCAGAGATCGGGTGAGATACTATGCACACTGAGTCTGGCTGTCTGCTTGAAAAAACTGATTCAGATCTGTGATGTTACATGGCTTGATTTCATAACCATTGTCCTATATTGTTATCACTATGTAGCCAATACAAAAACTCAGACTACAAATGAAAAAACATTTAAAGTAAGTTTAAAACACATCAACACAGATTAAATGAAAGACTAATGGCAGAATCGTATACTGATGGAATTACAATGGTATATACTATAAAACGTAACATTTACCTACCTAATCTGTCACGTTGTAAAGACTATGGCAAACCAGCTGTTCTCCCGTAGTCAACGGTTAAAGTACAACATCACAAAGTAGTAGTTAGAGGTGTTGCCGTTCCATCAGTGGTTGCTGCTTAAGGCCCCGATTACATTGAACACATTTTTTAGGTCTGAAAATGCAAGGGGCACCCCACTGCCTTTTTTGGTGACTTTTAAAAAAAGACCAGTGCATTGCGGATTTTTATATACAGCTCCCGGGTAACCCATAATAGACATTGAAAGTTTCTCCTCCATCACCGCAGTCTCTGAACTTCTAAGCAATGTTAAATGCTTCTCCATTCATTTGATTGGAATGAAAAGATGTGTTCTGTCTAATCTGGGCCTAAGGTCCCTATAGATGTTTAACCCACATTTGAGACACATATTGTGTTAATTATTTAAGATGATGTCTAAATGAATCACCTTCATTTACCCTCTGTGAATCTGTGTTTTATTACAGTCGGGTCCCCAAGAGTTGTCCCCTAATCTGTCTGCCCCTATGTTGAGGTCCCCTGAGGGGAGTGAGACTGAGGCTGCCAGTGAGACATCAATGTAACATCACTGGTACCAGTACCATGGCCGACGCTAACAATAGGCAGAGCATGCAATTGCCTGGGGCCGCTGACTTTGAGGCTGGGTCTCCATAACCTTAACATCCTCTATACCAGGGATCTTTAAATTTGGCTTGTGACATCCGCTTTCCTCAGAGTTTAGATTTCACCCTAATCAAACACACCTGCACAGTAAAAATAGATGGGTTATTTTTTTAACCCAATAGATGGGTTACACATATTGGGTCACTGGGTTGGGTTATTTTCTAAAACGTTGGGTTATTTTTTAAACATCGTTGGGTTGTTTTTAATAATAACCCAGCGTTGGGTTTAATTGGTTCCCGCGGCGACAGTTCAAATTTTAACGGTCGACGGTGACTGAAGACAGAAGAAGCTGCTGCTGCATCAGTGTGAGGTGAGTAACAGGGTTTTAATAACTCTTATAACATTATACTTATAAGAAGAACGTGAAATGCACTTCAAAATTGAACTTTTGTTGTTGTATGTTTGTTTTTTAACAAAGTTGTAGTTTCCTTTAGTCAGTGTATTGTAACGTTACTGCGGAGAATGAGCTCGATTGTAAACGAATAACTTTAACGTTACTTTAGCTGTTCCAGTTAGGCCGCTAGCAGTATTAAAGTAAATAAAATTAGCAGAAAGTTGTAAAACTATTTAGAGATGTATTACAGTAACCTAAAGTTAATAATGTATGGTGAAATGTATATAAGACCACTTATGTTACTGAAATCACCGTCTACTATTACTACAGGTTTAATATTATTTTACAGCTGATGAAGGGTTCTAGACATACGGTTTCTGACTACAGTTTGTTTGGTCGCAATAATGGTTATCACATTTAACTTTATATGGGAAATGGCTAATGCTAAATGACACATTGGTGTTGATTTGAACTTCTCGGCCCAGCATGTAACGTTAGGCTCAGCGGCAGCTCAGAGAGATGCGCTCAAATTCAGTTAATTCTCTGTTAGAAAAGTCTAAAAATAATCAGATTTTCCCAAAAGAAAGACGTGATGGGAGAAACGAACCTTTTCAAAGTTTCGAATCAATTAAACGAATCGCTTCGCAAAATGATTCACCGCTTCCAATCGTTCGTGACACAACGGCGACGCCTGCTGGTCAAAACAGGGCAAGCGTCAGTTGTTTGGAAAGCGAGCACTAATTGTAATAACACTAAATGTGTATTTATGGTTTATTTACATTGAATATTGTTATGCATATATTAGAATCGCCTCTAATTACAGCCATTTCTCTTATAAAGCTATGACAGATTTGCATGTTTTTTTAAATGTGTACTAAATGTGTTTTTACTTATTTTTAGACATTGGGTGAAGGGACAACTACAACAGTGGAATCTCATACATTAAACATCCACATGCCAATTAACTGAAATATTTCAAGGTAAGTAAACTATTTATATTAGTGATCCATATACATTACCAGTCAAAAGTTTTTGGACAGCAAGATTTTTAATGTTTTTAAAGAATTCCCTTCTCTCTAAGCCTGCATTTATTTGATCCAGCATTTCAGGATCCAATACAGCATTTAAAAACTGTTTCTGCTTTCTATTTGAATATATTTTAAAATGTAATTGTCCAATCTTTTCAAAGCTTTTAAAATAGAAAGCAGTTATTTAAAATAGTAAAAATATTTCACAATATTACTGCTTTTACTGTATTTTGGATCAAATAAATGCAGGCTTAGTGAGTAGAAAAGAATTCTTTAAAAAACTTTAAAAATCTTACTGTTCAAAAACTTCTGATTAGTAGTGTAGATTTTCCAACAATTATGAAAAAAATGTTTCTAGTTCATCTGTAAAATGTTTCTTCTTCTGCTTCATCTTATCACAGAGGAAGGAGTCAATGAAGGAAGTTTTATGCGACCGGATGACACCAGCATTGCTGCACTAACTCCAAGAACTCCTCCCAAGTTTTTAGCATTTTCAACAGTGAAGCAGTGGAACAGAAGACCTTACTACAAGCAGTGGATCTGTGTTTCAGACATTTCTACATGTATGACATCAACTACCCAAAGCCCCCTGCACCCATTTGCAGCACACTGTCTTTAATGTTCCAGGAGTTCTTTCAACACATTACCTCTTCCTTAGAAACTTTGTATTTATTGCTCAGTAAAACCTTTTTATTTTGCTGATTATCAGCAAGTCCAGCAGCCAGCAGATTTACTTTGTTTTATTTTTATTATTGTTATTATTATTATTATTATGATTATTATTACTTGTGTTTATGATTTTTTATTTTTGTTTTATTGATAAAGGTTTGTATGTTATGTTTGTTTTATTTGTGCACATTTGTATATGTGTTGATATAAATAAATATGAATTGATACACATTTATGACCCTGGACAACAAAACCAGTCATAAGTATTATGGGTACGTTTGCAGAAATAGCCAAAATTGCATTGCATGGGTCAAAATTATCAAATTTTCTTTCATGCCAAAAATCATTAGAACATTAAGTAAAGATCATGTTCCATGAAGATATCTCCTACCATAAGTATATCGAAACTGAATGTATTGCTAATGTATTGCTATGTATTGCTAATAACTTTGCAATTTTCTCAATATTTAGATTTTTTTGCACCCTCAGATTCCAGATTTTCAAATAGTTGTTCTATCCTATCAAACCACATATTAATAGAAAGCTTATTTATTGAGCTTTCAGATGATGTTTACATTTAAATACAAAAAACTTGACCCTTATGACGATTTTGTGGACCAGAGTCACATTTGTTGGTTTTGAATTCAGTGTACATCTTGAAAATATGTCAGTTGTATGTGCATATTTGTGTGTTTTGAATGTATTATATTTTCACATTCTTGTACACTTATTTTGTAAACATTTGCAGTATGACTGTTTTACATTTAAAAATATATTTGTAAAAAAATGATTCGCATATTTAAATAAACAAAATATTTATTTGAAAACAAAGTAGTGTTATAGTGTATTTTTATTAATAAATAAATAAATCAATAAAAACTGATATAAATGAATCTAAATAATTAACTCAACTGTTGGGTTACTTTTAACCCAACTGGATTTTAACCCAATTCACTGGGTTAAAATAACCCATAGATGGGAAGGTGCTATACCAACCCATAGTTGGGTTACTAGTTGGGTTATTTTTAACCCAACATTTTTAAGTGAGTGAGTATGCTACTCCGTGTCTTCAGGATACCAGGATTTGCATACCAGATTTGAGTCCTTTGGAATGTTTGCTGTAACAGACACATCATTTAGGTACTGTCAATCAAAGGGCTAAATAGACATGCATCTGTTTTGCAGTCATCTATTTTGGAGTGTTTGCAATGCATTCTAAATATAAGCTTGTTCTGTTAACCAGCATAATTTCTAGACAAAGAGAACGAATGCTGTTGACACCCAGATGTGTTAAATGTGTGTATCCTCTAAATAAAGTGTGTATCCTCTAAATTCTCCTGATGATTACATTACTCGTCTAACATAACAATTCATTTCAGTTTCATTTATATTATTATTATTATTATTATTATGTGGCTTTACATCCTCAACAAACAAAAGTGATTATTAATCAAAAAAATCAAATCTAAAATAAATATTAACCAGCATAACTGTTTCATTTTATTTTAACCATCCAGAAAACTTTTTAAAATATTTTGATTACTGAATTACTGAAAAAAAGACCTTTTAAACCGTTTAACTGATTGTATTAATCGGTCAAAATTCTTCTGTCGGTTAACGGTTGACCGGTTAAAATGAGCATCCCTAATCAACACTCAACAATGTTCCGGCCAGAGCAATGTTTTTTTGTTGTCGCTCACTCTTTATTTATCTTATTGTATTATTTTTCTTTCTTTATCCTGGCTGAAGTAGTTTGTTTGTTGTTTCAATTTATATGAATATTCAGCCTGTTCTAGTTTAAATGGAAATATATTATTTTTTAATAAGCTGAGTCTGAGAGTTTTATTTATTTGATAGTTTATTTCACATTTCTTGTTTGTAAAGGCTAAATACAAATAAAATGTGGACCTTATTTTTTTTGTACTGTTTTTATTTTTTTAAAAAAAGTATATAATTTTAATTGGAGGAGTCTGGAGGTATTATAGACTTTGCAAATTCAGTTTGCAGACATTTGTAGGTACAGACATCCATTGTGTGTGTCCTCGGCAGTTTTTTTCCTGAGGCTTTTTAATATTGTCCATATCGATATCGGAATTATATCGTATCGACCGAAATTAAGAAATATATCGTGATATACATTTTTGCCATATCGTCCAGCCCTAAATATACAATATGTGACAAAAAACAGTTGTAAGGGCAATTTTATCGAAATTGAGATTTATATATCATCTGAAATCTGAATAAATAAATTTCCATTAAAAATCTGGAATCTGAGGGTGCAAAAATGTAAAATTTTGAAAAAAAAGTTATTAGCAATACATATTACTAATTAAACGTTTTTATATATTTACAGTAGGAAATTTACATGATCTTTACTTAATATCCTAGTGATTTTAATAATAAAAGAAAAATCAATAATTTTGACCCACACAATGTATTTTTGACTACTGCGACAAATACAACCGTGTTACTTAAGACTGGTTTTGTGGTCCAGGGTCATATGCAATGCAAGTAAGTTTTAGAAGCAATAAATATGACTACTATAAATATGAGCTTAGATTTTTGAGTCTTTTTATACATATACTAAATATTATCAACTATATAAACTAACTTAATTTGCACTAATATGGCGTGATGTTTTCTTTAAGTTGTCCTTTTAGTTTAAATATTGCAAATGATCATCGGAGGGTATGGACTAAAAAATAAAGTTATGAACTCATGCACGAGTTGTATGCGACTTTAACTGACGCTGCATGTTGCATTTTTGGAATTTGTAAATTAGGATTTTCTGAACTGAACTGAAAGCAAGTGTTTCCCGCACAGTAGTCCCATACTACAGGGGAAAAAAATCCCTCTTCCTCTTCTTCTAAAATTTGCGGCAGACCACGCAACAACGGCGTATTGCTGCCCCCCTCGGTCCATTTGAAGAACTTCGCCTAGAGATTAAATTCTGCCATACAGTCCAGTTTGAAAGGAAAACAAATCCTAAAACCGAGTGTCTTGTTGAAGGTGGCAGTGCGCGATATCCGTTATAATCCGTCACAATCGCAACGTTGCATTGTGGTATGTGGCGATGCCTGAAGTGCACGAGTGAGTCGACTCGCCCCCACCGTCAGAATTGTGGTGTTGGTAAAAGCACTCTAAAATGGCGGCGGGGGATTCACCGAAGTTTTTTTTAGCGTGCTGGTGGAACGCAGCCGCAAAGTTCAAGTTTAAGGTGGGATTTTATGACTAGCAAACAGCCAGCCACCAAAAGTACCCTGCTATCCTCATAAAGGACTAAAAACCACCACCAGCTGCCTATTTGTTAGCTGTATTAATTTATCTAATAAAGACTTTCTAGTGCATAAAAAATCATAGCCTCCTTTAGACACAGTAACCGCTGTTTTGTTTCCTGATAATGGTTTATTTTCCTTAGGTGGCAGTTCATGAGATGGTGCAGGTGCAGGTCTTCTATATCATAATTTGTATCTGGACTTTGACAGCAAGTTCAAGGTGAGATTTTCTGTCAAACATTTCTCTGACTCAATTTTGTGGTTCAGCTATGTCCCTAATTTGAGAGCTAAAGCTGTTTAGTTGCTGACCAAACAATAGTTCATTATAGAATGAATAGTATTGTTCACCTGAATTGCTGAAAAACAGGTAATTTTGCAGTGGTCTCCAAATTTATTTTAGGAACTTTACAGTGAGATGCACATGCCCTTGAATATTTCAGATTAAAAAAAAGTATAGTTTCATATTTCATGTTTACACAGTAAGCGTATCTTACAGTCTTGCTGCACCATCAGATTCAGTATTTTATAGTAAAGTGTTTTGTGTAGGGCAGAAGTCAAACTGTGTGAGCGGAAATGGAAAAAAATCACCTTCAGCCACGTTATTCACAAAGACATGCTTCTGACACCTCAGACACACTTTCACAAGAGACTTCTGCATTAGTAGAGTAGTTTCAGACATGTCCTCATGCACAAGCTGACTGTCCACCCAACAGATTAAACATGCCTGTACAGAATGAAGCAGGATTCACTTTGACTACTTTCAATGATCATTTTGCATCCATGTTTGAGATGTACACGTTCAATTAGTTTGAAAACTTAATATATTAAATATTAATATTAATTATTAATATTTGTCCATCCATTTAAAGTGCACACAAGCAAACTCTTAAAGCTTCATAAACACAATGGGCTTTTATTCACATATAAACATTGCTTGATGCACATAGAGTTCATCAAATACGGAAACTCAAACCTGAATACTTGATGCAAAAGGGAACAGTGAAGATTGTTTTTGTACATCAAATGCATGTACAACTACATGAAATGATGAGAGGATTACAGATGAACTAATCCTTTAAGTTGTCTTAAGTTTGTATATCATGTTTTATCAATTTAAATTTTTATCAATCATAGCAATTTTTAGTAAATGCTATATTTGGTGATTCTCACAAACACAAAACATTAAACTCAAAGGTCAGAGTTTCAAAGTGATCACACAGCTGGGTCTCGTACTTATTATTAATAATAATAATAATAATAAATGACATTTGATAATTATCCCATGGTGACAGGTGCATATACCATGTGATCCTCCTCTTTAACCTTCTGTAAAAAAAAATATATATATATATTATAAAATATATAATAATAACAACAACAATTTATTATATTAGAAATGTGACATCCTCAAAATCTTAACCTCCCTCCTACTGCTAAGTTAACATGGAAATTCTCAGTGGTTTTGCTTCAAGGCCTAAATTTTACATTGGAAATCAAGTGGAATTTAAAAAATAAATAATAATAAATAAATAAATAAAAAAAACAAAAGAGAAGTTTTTAATCAAATGTTGGGTAATAAGGTAATATCATTCACTGAAAAAAAAAAAAAAAAAAAACACTTTTGCCTTTATGGGTACCTTCTGTACACCTCCCTTAGCATAATAAAGAAAAAAATAATAGACTTATTTTTCATGATTCCTTACACAATACACTGTTTGTTAACTAATACATGTTGATGTTTGCATCACGTAACCAGCTCTGTATGTTTGGCTTTTCTAACACTGTAAACTTGCTTAGTATCTCACCTGGTACAGCATTGCACTTGTAACACAACTACACAAGCGCACACATCGAAATCTGACTTACTGCTAAATTGACACAGAGATTACATAATCTTACCAATTGTCCTTTTCGTTTGTGGAATGTAGGCTCAACATAAGTGATCTCTTCTTTACAAATCTGAACTGTTTAAACAATAATAACATGCATTAAAACAACAAAACCCAATCTTAACTAGATATGTTTCCATAAATCATCAAGGCTCAAATATAAGCATAAATACACACAATTTAAAGGAGAAGTCCACTTCCAGAACAAAAATTTACAGATAATGTACTCACCCCCTTGTCATCCAAGATGGCGTAAAGAACTAATGTTCTTTGAGGGAAAACATTTCTGCATTTTTCTCAATATAATGGACTGATATGGTGCCCCAATTTTGAACTTCCAAAATGCAGTTAAAAAATAAAATTTAAATACTTTTCATCTCAAACACTCGTCTTGTCTTGCTCTCCCTGAACTCTGTGTATTCTAGCTCAAGACAGTTAGTGTATGTCGAAAAACTTCAATCGTATTTTCTCCCTCAACTTCAAAAATCATTTCAAAATCATCCTACATCGCTGCAGAAGTTCTGACCCAGTCTTTGCAAAGTGGACATGCAAAGAAGATCAAACACCCTTAACAAAAAAAGGTTAAAAAGTGATTCAGGATGATTTTGAAGTTGATGGAGAACATGAGATGGGAGTTTTTTTGACATACCGTAACTGTCATGAGCGGGAAAAAAAAAAAAAGTTCAGGCAGAGTGAGACAAGATGAGCGTTTGACATTAAAAATAATATAATTTATATTTTTTTTTAATGAAAATAACCAATTGTTTCTGTAGATAAGACCCTTCTTCCTTGGCTGGGATCGTTTAGAACCGCATTTGTGATGGTTTGAAGCCACATTTAAACTGCCTTTTGGAAGTTCAAAATCGGGGCACCATATCAGTCCATTATATGGAGAAAAATGCAGAAATGTTTTCCTCAAAAAACATAATTTCTTTACGACTGAAGAAAGAAAGGCATGAAAATCTTGGATGTCAAGGGGTGAGTACATTATCTGTCAATTTTTGTTCTGGAAGTGGACTTTTAACAAATGAAGAGTTCAGTTGCAAAACCCTCTAAAAGCCATTTCCGTCAAAAATGAGATGATGATACTAAGTGAATGCTCTCAATACACATGAAAGTGGAAAATGAAAGTGAAAGTGATGATGTATTGTCAAGTATGGTGACCCATACTCACAGTTGGTTCTCTGCATTTAACCCATCACGAGTGCACACACATACACACTGTGAGCAGTCATTGCTCCAGCGCCCAGGGAGCAATTGGGAGTTCAGTGCCTTGGTATTCAGTCATTGAAAGAGCGCTGTTCATTCACAATCCCCACCTTCAGTTCCTGCTGGTGTAGGAATCAAACCAGTGACCTTTGGGTTACAAGCCCGACTCTTTAACCATCAGGCCATATGCGTCCATCAAATGCTTTTACTTCAATCCCACTAAAATCCCAGCCTCTACCCAATCAGAAGTACCAGTATTTACATAGAAACCTATACATAGGAGCCTGATAAAAATGCCATTTTAAACAAAAACATCAGATTGATTTAGAGGCTTTTGCATCTGAACTCTTCAAATACTTAATGCTGCATTTTAAAAAGGGCAGTAATTAATTTACACAGTTTAACATTAGAACTGTTTCACATACACAAAGTCCTTGGCAGAGTAAGCAAATAATTATATTTAGAAATTGTTCACATATAATTTTCGTCGAACCTCAACAAGCAAGACTCACAAATGAGAACACCAGGCGAATGATTCAACTATGTTCTGTGGACATTTGTTAATTATTTCTGTTTCATTTTGTCTCTGTGTCCTGTTGGTTTAGTTCCTGTATCCTAAATTGTCCTAGTGTCTGACTGATTTAAAAGCAGTACATAACACTTGCCTTCTTGATCAGTTTTTCTATGTTTCCTGTAAATGCAGAAGATCCCGACTGCAGCTACAATCAATAGAGATCCAGCAGCAGAACTTAGCACTATGTACAACATGGGTAGGCCCTGATCTGTAATGGATAAAATGATTCATTAGCATTAATAAATGTGTATGATCTACAACAAAATACAGAGATCAGGTCAGTTATTCAACACGCTGATATCAGTGCTGCTGTACCTGCACATGTGTGACAGAGTTCACTGATGTCCAGATGTGTGGTCTGGTTGCTGATGGGATTGTTGATCACACAGCTGTAGGTGTTGTTATCCTGATATTCCACCTCCAGAGGTAGAGAGAGACTGATGCTGAGATCAGACACACTGATGCTGGACAATAAACTGTTTCCTTTGAACCAGGAGAGACTTACATCACTCACATTCATCACTGAACACAACAATGGACATTTCTGCTTTGATGATGAAGAACATTGTGAAGAGTTACTGCTGATGACAGGAACAGGCAGACGAGCTGAAAACATGAGAAAATAAAGAGGAACTTTAATGTGTCAATTGAATTTTTAGTGTAAATCGTTATATGGAGCACACAACAAATGTCTCTACTCACCATAGACAGAAACGTTAAATGTTTTTGATGATTTTCTTGGTCCGATTATCTGTAGTTTATATAGTCCAGCATGTTCAGTTGTGATGTTTGTGATGGTCAGAGATCCAGTGTGATTGTCCAGCTTCAGTCTGTCTCTGAATCTCTCATTAGGAACATTAAATATAGAAAAGATTTGGTTGTTTGTTTTGATGTTTACTATTGGAGATGTTTCAGTGCCAAATGTCCACACTATCCTGCTGTCTTCACGTTCAGTAATTTCACTGTGTAGAGTGAGAGAATCTCCCTCCATCACTGACAGTGACTCACCAAACACACCTGATAAAAATGAATATGGAACTATTAAAGCTCTCTGTAGTTATAAAGTCTGAAATCAACTGTAGATTGTATTAAATATAAAGCGAATAACGTCCAAAACAGCAGCAGATATGTAGTGTATTTAAACATCTGCTGCACAGTAAATGCAATGTGGAAAGTGGCATAACATACATAGGATATATTTCTACTTTAAAATTCCACATTTATTTCAATATGTTACTTTAAATTTACTGGTAATTTCAGAGTTAAAATTATCGCTTTGCTTCTCTTGGATTCTCTTAATTGACAGTGAATTTCCATGATTTCTGTAGCTGTGTATGACTACTGCGGTATGGGCAAGAAAAATGTACAATCCACAATAGAAGGACTGGAAATTTCTATTTAAAATCCCAGTCAAAAATCTAAAAGTTATAACTTACCAGTCAGATGACACCAGCACAAACAGCACAAAACAAACATGTGATACATTTCCTTCAAGTTAAGTAAAAAGTCTGATCTAATAAGACTGTACTGTACCTGTTATTCTGGTTTGTGAATCCTCCCTCGGCTGATTTTGACCCTCCTAATGCAGACGTACAAGCTCCGGATGCATTTTTTTTTTTTTATGTATGTATGTATATTGTATTATATTGTATAATAAAATGTTTGGATAAACTTCTTAATGTTGTGTTTTTTTTTGTTTTTTTTTAAATAATTAAACATTTTATTTTAAGTTTAAAGTAAGTTTGTAATTTTTTTTTTGGTTTGGTTTAGATTAACTCAATTTTATTTTGAAGTGGATCCACTAGTGATTTTTTTTAAATGGTTGTATATATTTATTTAGTTCACAGATTTAGTATGTGGAAAAAACAGCATACAAAGTTAAAACTGTCTGCTATCTCCCAGTACTAGTTTTACTGATGTTCTGCTTCTGATTCAAACTGAAACCAGATGCGGTTGATGTTGTTTTGATGCATCATGTGCATAAGAATGGTTGTTCAGAGCAGGTGTTTTATAGGTAAAGGGGTTCTTCCTGTCCTGCTGCTGGCTTTTGTGATTCTTTACTCTACAGAGACAATAAACCATGATGAGAAACAGTGTTTGACCCAAAGCCCAAAGATAAGCAGTGGTGTTTATCTTATTATGAACTGTTTATCAAAGGTAAACAGTGGTGGAAATGGGCAAAATATTCAATATTGGGGGATTGATGGTGATGATAATATAGGTGTAGAGGTATAAACTCAAACAGTATATTTTTATTTTTATGATTATTATTTGTTATCATTTATTAAGTATACGGGTGCATTAAAACCCATTTAATCCCACCGGTCACAATTGTGACCACAATTTTTGCTTGCATATTTTTCTGTAGTATTAAAAAGCAACTCTTATTATAAAGCACATGTTCATATATAATGAAAATTTAAGATGTCTAAATGAGTTCAGGGCAGGTCTAACATGATTGGGTGGTTTGGCCATGTGACCATAAACATTCATTTCCTAGTACTGCCCTCTGAATGGGAGGATAATGTCAAAGCTCAGAAATGACAGGTAAGTTTTCTAAGTTCATTTTTAAATAGCCAATACATCTTTTGCATGCATCATCATGAAAGGGTTATCTATACATACATATTAAAATTATATTATTACATTGTTTTTTTCTGTTGTCAAACTGCTGATAATTGAAGACGGTCACAATTGTGACCGGTGGTATAACACAGGGAGTCTAGGTCTATAGTGTAAATGCATTTACAAAATTAAAAATCTCCAGCCAGCAATTAGTTTAAAGACTGGTTTAACTTGTTGAAATTTGTTTTATTCCATTAACAAGAAGTAAACATTGTCTGGCTCAGTTTCAAAAATAACAAAATAGCAATCTTATGCAGCAGTTTAACACAAATATTCAAATGAAATGATGACAAAATGACAGATTATAAGAACATAGAGGAAATTATTATAAACTTCATTATAAACGGAAATAAATAGCATAGTAATGCCTTGCGGCAAAACAGGTTGTTTGCTGTGCCATTTAAACCAATGGGTGAATTCCAGAAGTTACAGAGGGGCTCCACCGAAGTTCTGTCTGAAGGAGAAAAGCTACTGGTGAGGTGGAGAGACAACAGTGTGGTCACTGTTGCAAGCAATGTGGAAGATGTCTACTCTGAGGTACCAGT
Source organism: Labeo catla (assembly GCA_012976165.1). Taxonomy (NCBI): domain Eukaryota; kingdom Metazoa; phylum Chordata; class Actinopteri; order Cypriniformes; family Cyprinidae; genus Labeo; species Labeo catla. The sequence continues at coordinate 15,010 of VONZ01002047.1, read as the reverse complement.
TAAGAAATGGAACAAGGAAAGAAAGGCATATGACTACCTACAGCAACCTCAAATAATCCACTCCTACAACCAGCAAATGGGAGGAGTAGATCTACATGATCTTCAGGTGTCCCGTTATCACAGCACAATAAGATCAAAAAAGTGGTGGTGGCCAATTTATGCATGGACTCTTCACAGTGCTGTGGTCAACAGTTGGCTTTTCCACAGAGATGTCATGAATGGTGACGACGATCTTCTTGGATTTCAGCGAGTAGTTGCCCAAAGTCTCCTGAAAAAATTTGGTACTGCACCAAAAGGTCATGGGAGGCCATCCTCAATGTTGGCTGCTGTGACTGATATACACAGGTTTGATGGTGTTGCTCACTGGCCAATAAACACAGGCAAGCAGATTACGTATATAAAGATGTTTTCTGAATCATAACATCTGCAAATAGCTATATAAAAGCTATGTAAAAGATAAATAACAGTCTAAGTATTTCTTTTGTTGTGCAGGAAATAGGTTTGTCAGATGTCGTGTCTGTGACGGTCGCACAACATTTTCCTGTGAGAAGTGTGCCAGGCCAATGCACATTGAGTGCTTCAAGAAGTTCCATAATGTCTGGGGGAGTCATCTAATCCATAAGTTCAATGAGTTCAACCAGTACACAGTTTTGATTGTTTTGTAATAATTCCTCCATGTCTGAGAGAGATGTCATCTAATTAACGAATTCCACACCAGCGCACATTTGGTGACTTGGAACACAGTTCCAACACAGTGACTTTGTGAATTGGTTTGTATTAATGTATTGTTCCATGTTTCTAGACATTGTTACATGTTTCCTACCTTAGGCTCATATTTCATCATTTGTTTATTTATTATTTTTTCAATATTTATTCCTTAATTTTTATATACATTTTTTTCATTACTATGCTATTTATTTCCGTTTATAATGAAGTTTATAATAATTTCCTCTATGTTCTTATAATCTGTCATTTTGTCATCATTTCATTTGAATATTTGTGTTAAACTGCTGCATAAGATTGCTATTTTGTTATTTTTGAAACAGAGCCAGACAATGTTTACTTCTTGTTAATGGAATAAAACAAATTTCAACAAGTTAAACCAGTCTTTAAACTAATTGCTGGCTGGAGATTTTTAATTTTGTCAATGCATTTACACTATAGACCTAGACTCCCTGTGTTCTACTACCTGTCACAATTGTGACCAGAGATGAAACCCATTTTTTCATGGACTTTTCAATTATTTTTATAAAAAATTGACATTGATTGTTTAATATCCTTACAAATACCACACAAATTCATATATGTCATCTCTAGGAAATATTTGGGATTAAATGGGTTAACATAAACTAAGTTTTGTATAATAATGTGTAATGATGCCTACTTAATCACTTAGACCTGTATATACTGGCGAGTGACGCTAGGGGAGCGACTGTGAGGCGCAGGGAGTTTCATTCATTTATGAAGAAGTCACAATGCCAGTCATGTCAAAATACAATGAAATCCTGTCTAATTTCTTGTTGTGTTCGTTAATTTTGCAGGTAAGCTGATTGATGTGGCATCGCAGTTTATGTTCATCAAATGTTTATTTGTGTATTTCATGTGTTTGTTTGACGCACGCGTGTTTTATATCGATAAAATTAACCGCATCAGCGCACGCGCGGCTGGAATGCGGCCAACTCGGCCGCGCGAGATGTTTCAGCATGACAGAATAATTGATGTCGTTAGAGATTACAATGCGCTCAATATTATTTGTAGAGCGAGCGGAGTAATATTTGATTACGTCATTTGTGTCCTGTGATATTATTCTGTCATTGTTTGATGAGTAGTATGATGCTGGTACGAAAATGTATAGTTTTATAAGATAGTTATATAAAGTAAACTTAATGTGTTTTTACACAGTTTGTGTATGTTAGCACAACATTATAGTTTGATCACTGTAATGTTAATGTAAGTGTTACAGTCTTTATTTGATGCAATACATTTTAATCACTTCTAAATGTTGTGTATATCAGGAAACTGTATACTGTCAGTTTATTGAACAAGAGTTTCATTCATTAATGAAGAAGTCACACTGCCAGTCATGTCAGAACACAATGAAATCCTGTCTAATTTCTTGTTGTGTTTATTAATTTCGCAGAGTGTGACTTGAAGGATTACAAATTTAAGAGTCTGTTTAAAATATGCTGATCCTATGCATATTTGATATAGGTTCCAATATAACAACATGAACTGAAAAAGTTATGTATATTTTGACAGTCTAAGAGCAGGCAGCCCAAGCCCTGAGACAGTAACCTTTCAATTCCTGAACATCTGGCAGGTTTTCCCAAGTTAAGTGTGAATTCTAATCTCAAGGTACAACTGTGCCTTTTTGTTTAAGCACCTATGCATTTGAATGACACTTGTATGCTAAATAGATCAAGGCTGGGAAAAATCTTTAACTGAGCTGTTTTCCTGTACCACATTTGCATGCTTTGTTTCGATTGATTCCACCTCTATGTACTCCTCCCCTTTAAACCTATATACTCTGCTGTGCTGAGCTTTGAGAACACGACTTTTTGATGACTGCAGTGCCAAGCAGCGAGTATCTGAATAAAGAGAAACTTCTGCTTCAAGATATCCAAAAATGTCTCCTGGTCTCTAAGAAAAAATTCATAACAGAATAAATAAAAGACTATCAGTGCCAGAAAACTCAGTCTCTTCTGTGTGTGCAGCATAGGCAATATTAATGAGCCCTTCTGTTTAATAAAAAGGGAGACTGATTTAAAAATTAGCAGCTGTCAAAATGTAGGAGCACCTGATTGATAGCAAAAATGTACCTTCACATTATGAGGTGATATTTGACTCCTTAAAGTGATTTGCAGGGGGATTCATTCATAAAATAATTGCTGTGATTGTATGGAGATGCACAGCGGTTTAGCTGTGATTCTGTTTTATTTTTGTTGATCAGACAACAGTATTTCTAAAATAAAAGTCACTAAATATTAACTTCTTGTTTTTTGAACTGCTGTGTAAAATCAACATCACATTTGCAAACTCTTTTTAAAATCATTAAAAGCTGTCACTCATCTCAGTTCATGCCAGCTCTTTGAAGAAGAGTATCCACCTTATTTTTCAAAGTGCAATAAGCTGTTTTCTGGTAATGTGTTAGACGTCCGGTTCATAATCCACCATAGGGAAATAACGAGAAGGATATCGAAACACAGTAAATGGTAAAACAGTTTGCACTACAAACCAGTGTGTTCGTAACTAAGATAATACATTAAAATAATATGGTAAGACACACCAGTTTGCAATATCAAGCAGCAAAAGGAGCTTTTTGTGCAGCTAAAAATAGCTGGAAGTGGATGAGACTGGAAACCAAAATTACAAATGGCTACACCCACTCTTATGGGAAAAATATGGTGGATAACTGCAGCCTGCAGATCTCCAAATGGGGGCAGGAACTCCAAAAAGGGGTGGGAGCTCCAAAATAGGGCATGGCTTCCTCCCATTGACAGACAGGCACATGATGCAAGCGCAATTTTCCACCCAATCCACTTAAGCGCAAACTCCGCCCCACAGCTGATTCTAAATGTTTTATTGGTTGTGTCAATCACAGTGTTGATTTCCTATACTATGCTACACAAATGCTAACCACTGAACCTACGACACACCTGACCCTAACCTTAACCAGTGAAAGTGACTGCACGGCGGGATTGGTGCTCAACAGCGTGATAGATGAACAGTTTATAGGTGTGTTCAACTTAACGCAGCGTTGCGCAGCTCGATCAAATTATGACTCAAAGAAGTGCATGCCGGTTAGAAATATTGTCCGACGCCTTTTTGTGTTTTGTCGTGTTTTGTCAGTTTTGTCAAGTCGGACAAAACTTCTAACCGGCATGCACTTCTTCGAGTCAGAATTTGATCGAGCCATGCAGCGCTACGTTAAGTCAAACACACCTATTATAGACCCCCTATGGGTCATGTGACCACTTTTTTTGCAATGTTAGTACACAACTAGACTGAGAGACCATTTAAAGGCCTTTGCAGGTGTTTTGAGTTAATTAGCTGATTAGAGTGTGGCACCAGGTGTCTTCAATACTGAACCTTTTCACAATATTCTAATTTTCTGAGATACTGAATTTGGGGTTTTCATTAGTTGTCAGTTATAATCATCAAAATTAAAAGAAATTAACACTTGAAATATATCAGTCTATATATATATATATATATATATATATATATATATGAAGACAAGCGAAGTCAAAACTCAAATCCAGTTACAGGGTTTTTGACTGGCGAATGTGTGCAAATGCGCAATTTGTCTGTCATTAAAATGGCGGCATTACATTACGTTTTAATCAACAGGTTAGTTTGTTGTATAAGGGCACTCAGTTTTTCCTGTTGTAAAATGCATTTGGCCAAAATCTAATTTTATAAAAGAGCTGAAATGCTACTGTAGGAGTGAAATTATTCCTCATGAATTTAAGAAACTCTGACAAAAACAGATACCATGCAACAGAACAATAAAACTAATCTGGAGAAGAGATCGCCAAACAGAGCAAACAACACCACCCCTTGCTCATTTACGACCCTCCTCCCATCTCCCTCTTCTTCCACCAAAGCAAGAATATCAATAAACCGAGAAGGGTCTCACTGCAGACATACACATGCACTCTCAGACTTGCACTCTCAGACAACTGCACTTCCGGAAGTGACGTCATTTGCAGTCTATTTTATTTTTACTTTATTTTATATTTTATTTTATATTTTTATGAGGTTGTTTGACTGACAGTTTGACTGACTGACTAAATACGAAACTATTTAGTTACAAGCTCTTTTTAATTCCTCTCACTGGCTAAATATTTGTAAAGCATGCAGGGTGACCAATAGGCACTGATTTATTGAAGAAAAAAAAAAAATAATTAGTACACTATATAGTACTATATAGTATAGTTGCAGTACAAAAAAATGCGTAGATTGTTTACTAATTGTTTACTATTTCACAGTAAAGCTGTTTTGTTTACAGCAGAAGTCAAACTGTTATTATTAAACCACTGAAAGAAAGAAACCTACAACCACATGCTATTCACACAAACATCAATTAGTATTTTCATCTATGTTTTGTGCTTGAAGATCTACACATGCCATCTCAATTAATTTAAGACTTTAAAAGACATACATGAAAATGCCACACAAAGAACCATACAATTTAAATAATTTGTTATTTAGATAATTTGTTCCAATTATTATTACAATACAAATTCTGTTAACGTTTTTTGGAGATCAATTCATTAACCCCATCTTTAATATCACATTTGATCCTGCTTTATATCCGCAGGAATTTTCTGATCATACAAAGGAAAACTAGAGCAAAACTGTAGCGGAAAGATTGTACTGTAAATAAAAATGTTAAGTCCTTATGTCATCTATGTAAAAAAAAAATCGGCAAAATGACAGCTAATGTGGTGACTTCTACAATTTGTAAAGCTCAGCCATAGACTCTAAATGTGAGGTCATTGCAGATTCCTAGTGCTTAGAAAACAATTGAAGGTTGATCATCTTCTTGTGGCAATAGGTGCATACACCACATCATCCTCCTCTTTACTTTTCTGCAATAAAATGCAAGATACAATAATAATCATGAGATACAAGATATAATAATACTCAATATAAATTAAAATGTAAAATGTGGCCAAAAGAAAAAAAAAAAGAAAAGAAAAGAAAAATCCAAGTAAAACAAGCTTACTTGTTTTTTGGTTGTTGAAGTAAACAGTCACGATTATAGAAAAAAAAAAAAAATTATTTAGTGATTCAGTCAAGGACAGTGACTAATTTCTTTCTAATGTTTGACATGAACAGCAACAGCAGCTATATTAGGCTGCTTTACAGGAATTATTCACACAAAAATGTAACCTTCTGGTTATGAACATTCCTTAAAATATTTTCTTTTATGTTGAGTAGAACAAAGAAATTCATGCAGGTTTATAACAACTTGAGGGTGAGCAGGGGCGTTTCTAGGATTTGAAAACATCTGGGGCTGGTGGCAAAACATCAGGGGCTAGTAGTAGTGGATCGGAGCTCACATCATAATTACGTACGGTTTTGTTAGACACAGGTGAGTGAACCTGGATCCTTCCAGGGAGGTCCGGAAGGAAAAAAAATGATATCTTTTAAAGTTAAATTCATTAATCTGGTGCACTTTAAGAGTTAAAAAAAAATAAGACCCATGTGCAGTGTGCAAACTGAACAAAGAAAAAAGGTTGATGACCTGACTCACTCCTCCTCTGATACTCTAAAAACATTGGATCATGAACTTATCGTGTGAGCAAAGTCATATTGTGCTTTCGATTTTAGGTCATTTGACAGATACTTTGCCAAAGCAGTGGCACAAAACAACATTGTTACACTATGAAAAAACATGAAAATAGTAATCACTGCAAATAGCAAACATATCAAAGTATTATTACAAAGTATAACTTTTACAAAAAATATATTACACTAAATAATAAAAAAAAGAATACATTTAGAAATATATATATTTGTAATGCAAATGCCCCATTTTTATTATTTATTTTTTTTCAAATTCTTTTTTTTTAATTCTGTTTTTTTCTGTTTCAATTTTTCTGGACTCCTTTTTAATGGGTACATTTAATTTTATTAATCAAAAAACATTTCTAATTAATTAAAACAATGAAACTTATACAATTTAATGTCAATTTATCAAAAGTTAAGTTATGCTTAGGGCCCTATGTGTCAGACCCTTTCGCCTGTTTTTGTGTGTTTTTTCCCCATATGCCCTTATTTGGTCCTTCCTGTTCCGTTTGTAATTATGACGTCACTGTTTTATGGTCCGCACCTGTCTCCCCCTGATTGGTTCGTCTGTGTATTTAAGGTTGGTTGTGTTCAGTTTGGTTGTCGGTGATTGTATTGTCTTCTTGTATTGTTACTCCGTCAGTTTACCTTGTGTTTGCTGGTTCCCTGTGGATATTATAAATAAAACTCTATGTTTTGGACCTCCTCGCTCATCCTGATCATTCCCCGCACACGACATGAAATGTATTATTTTTTCTCCCCTTATATTTTATTGTTTTATTTATTTTAGCATGTGTGTTTATTTAAATGCATGAAACAACTTTTGTTTATTTCTACAACAGCCTTATGAAATTCTGTGTTGTGTATTTAAATTTTTTCTCGTTATGAAATAAAGGCATAAAATATTAATTTATCTTTTAATTCATGAAAATTAAATTTTATTTTTGGCAAATAAAGGGGATGTACTAATAACATTTAAAAGATGTAAGAAATATTGTGTAACAAAGTTGTATTATTTTTTCAACAGTAGTAGTAGTAGTAGTACTGTAGGTACATACATTTTACTGAATAATAGTAATGTATTTCTGCCACAATTCTTATACGAGCTAAACCGTACTTTTATTTTGATGGGTTTCCATGAATACCTTTACATTTCTGTGAGTATATAAACCCGGTTTACTCAAATGAAACGGTGATCTGCTCACTAAGTACTCTCACAGCAGTTCTGGAGATGTTGTTCATGCATTTTTTTTTTTTATAGCAGACGCTGAAATCACCGCGAGCGTCACGTGCGCTTGTGTCTAGTAAAGGAAACCGCGCCTGCGTCTGCACCATTCATTCATAAAGAGACACGCAGAACATGCAGGATTCATATTTAAATTATGTTTCGCGGCGTTATTTACGGATACTAGTCTATATCGCCATTTGTTTGAAGTGTAATGACCGGCTTTTGATTAATTCATTCAAACTTTGACAAACTCCGTGAATTCCTCTGAAATCATACAGCGAACATTCGGGGTTAAAGAAAAATCTTTCGGGGCTCAAACCCCGAATGATTAGCCCTAATGACGCCCCTGAGGGTGAGTAAATGATAGCAGTATTTTCATTTTTAGGTTAACTGTCCCTTTATCTCATCATAAAATGTCAGGATCTTATATAAGGCTCATTTGAGATGCGCCTTGCCTCGCCTGAAATGTAGGTGAGAGTAGGCGACTGCAGTGAGGGAGGGAGTGAAATAAGTGCAGTCAAGACGGACAGTTCTGACCTCTCGAAGTAGAACAGACACCTACGAGATCAAAGGCGGATATCGCGTTATCACACTTACCTGCTGTGTTGCTGATAAACATGATATAATTTCAGCTCTGTTGTTTTGAAAATAAATATGATGAACAAGACACTCAAAGTGCTTGCTATTTAATTCCATACGAAAGGCGTATTTATCATCCATTTTTACTTTAATACAAACGTGTATTTTAGATTTTTATAGAAATATGACAACAATCACATCTCACCCAGAGATCACAGTGGCATAGTGTTTGGGAATATTCATGCATAATTTAAACACATAATCACATGATATTAGATAAAAAAAAAAAAAATATAATAAATAAATAAATAAATAAAACATTTTAGAAAAGAACGGCAACATCACGGTTGTCCGAACCAATGAGCTTTAAGCTTTGTCGCCATCCAGGCGTTTCCCGTCGGTGGAGAGCTACTGCGCTCGACTGCTCAATCCGACACAGCAAGGCAAGCCAATCACAAACTTGGAGCGATATTCAGTTGAGCTAGATTTTAATTTGGCGTGTTTCTTTTACTTCTCGCACCCCCATACATTCTGATATTGTATATAGTTTTCGCGCCATCAATATGCAACTGCGGTCAGGCCAGCCTCCAAGTCGAAAAGCTTGGTCAATCTAGCCGCCACTTTATTTCGACGGTCGCGCATAAACTGCTTGTTACGGTAAAAGCGTCAGAAAACTGATCCAAATGGCAGTGCTCGTCTAGAACGTGATTTTTACCATAGCTCTTATTTATGTATGTATGTGCGTATATATATATATATATATATATATACATTCTCTGTCTCTACTTTTAAAAAGCTATAAAAATGAGCAGCAGAGTTTCAGTATTATCTGATGTGGAATTACAAAATAAGAGCCCACCCAAATCTGATTTATACACTGTTTTGTCTATATTTTAAGAAGCTATAAAAATAAAAGTTCTAGATTGCACAGACCACTTTCACCTCAGATTGAAAGTGCACCTTGCCACAGTGCTAGCAGCAGAGTTTCAGGATTATCTGATGTGGAATTACAAAATAAGAGCCCACCCAAATCTGATTTATACACTGTTTTGTCTTTACTTTAAGAAGCTATAAAAATAAAAGTTCTAGATTGCACAGACCACTTTCACCTCAGATTGAGAGTGCACCTTGCCACAGTGCTAGCAGCAGAGTTTCAGGATTATCTGATGTGGAATTAAAAAAATAAGAGCCCACCCAAATCTGATTTATACACTGTTTTTTTGTCTATATTTTAAAAGGCTATAAAAATAAAAGTTCTAGATTGCACAGACCACTTTCACCTCAGATTGAGAGTGCACCTTGCCACAGTGCTAGCAGCACAGTTTCAGGATTATCTGATGTGGAATTACAAAATAAGAGCTCACCCATTGTCGTCTTGGTATGTGAAGTGTACTGTAATACCTATCTCTGTGTTATCTTCTTTATATAAAGTAATGTTTCTATGCTGGAGTCTGATAAAGTACATGATAGTCCTTAATATTCATTTATTTGTTTAGATGGCAAGGGCAATAATGAAGGTATTTCCAGCTGTTCCCATTTTACAATTTGAAACTTCCAGAAAAGAAATGGCCAGTGAATGGATAACGATGGCTCTCCAGATACTAAAAGCATCAGGTTTGTAAAGCAAGTTCTTGTCTGCTGTGTGCTGGCATATATAATCAAATTCAGCGTTTCTCTTTTTTTAGACCTGACTCAATTCTAAATTGAAATACAAAAAGCATAAGTCAAGTATAAGATAAAACTAATAGAAAAAATATTTGGTAATATTTTATATTAAGTATACACAAACAAAGCACTTAAAATCATAAATCATTTGCGAAGTATTGGGTAATATTTCATATTTTATAAACTTAAGTTAATAGACTATATATAAATAGCGACTTGTTCATTAACTACAAGTAATAAAATTAATTACTGTATATTAACTGTAATTAATTAAGTGTTACTGCTTAATTATCTCGTATGTATTGAATTAGGTGATTTGTTAATAACGTATTAATGATAAGTAGTTCTCCATTTAAATTAGGTCAAGTAAAATCTGAAAATGTCATTAACTAAGTGCCTAAAACCAGCCTGTATGACCTTCATGTAGCTGTTCATTATAACGATTACAAGCACATTGAATTGTACATTTTGCAAAAAACATAACATTTTAAGACTGTCCATGTAAACAAGGATATTCACTGCAAAAATGCTTTTCTTACTTAAAATTTTTGTTTCCAGTCAAAATATCTTACAATTCTTAAATCAAGAAGAATTGTATAGACAAGTAAAAATTATTGTCTTGTTTTCAGAAAAAAAAAAAAAAGTCAAAACTAAGCAAGTTTTGCCTAGAAACAAGCAAAAAAATGTTTTCTGTTTAAAATAAGATTATTTTGCTTACCCCTTTGTCAGATTATTTTGCTTGTTCCAAGCAAAAACTCACTTAATTTCGAAATGTTTTTTTTATTGTTACAAGTACAATAATTTGTACTTGTGTAGAATATTCTTCTTGATTGAAGAAGTTTTAGATATTCTGGCTGGAAACAATACAAAAAATCTAAGTAAGAAAAACATTTTTTTGCTGTGTTGACAGTAAAATGTTTATTTCTGTCACAAATTAATTTTTGTTTATATGATTTTTGCAGTGTTCGATGAAGCCAATAACTGTGCCATGTGTTTGCTTACAAAGACTGCTGGATCTGTGCGTTGTGTGATAAATTGGGTAAGTTTGTTAATTAATTGATAAAGGAGAATGGGAAAGTGAAAAGCCATAGCAATATTAAACTTCAGTAGTTCCCTGATATTTCTGACTTCTACATTTCTAGATCCAATGTGACACCTGTGAAAGGTGGTACCACCTTTAAAAAGGCTAAATTCAGCCTTTGAACATCTTGTTGTTGTGTATTTGACAGTGTGGAAACTTTGCTGCTAGCGCTGCGGCAAGGTGCACTCTCAATCTGAGTTGAAAGTGGTCTGTGAAATCTAGAACTTTTATTTTTATAGCTTCTTAAAGTAGAGACAAAACAGTGTATAAATCAGATTTGGGTGGGCTCTTATTTTGTAATTCCACATCAGATAATCCTGAAACTCTGCTGCTAGCACTGTGGCAAGGTGCACTTTCAATCTGAGGTGAAAGTGGTCTGTGCAATCTAGAACTTTTATTTTTATAGCCTTTTAAAATATAGACAAAAAAAACTGTGTATAAATCAGATTTGGGTGGGCTCTTATTTTTTAATTCCACATCAGATAATCCTGAAACTCTGCTGCCTGCACTGTGGCAAGGTGCACTCTCAATCTGAGGTGAAAGTGGTCTGTGCAATCTAGAACTTTTATTTTTATAGCTTCTTAAAGTAGAGACAAAACAGTGTATAAATCAGATTTGGGTGGGCTCTTATTTTGTAATTCCACATCAGATAATCCTGAAACTGTGCTGCTAGCACTGTGGCAAGGTGCACTCTCAATCTGAGGTGAAAGTGGTCTGTGCAATCTAGAACTTTTATTTTTATAGCTTTTTAAAAGTAGAGACAGAGAATATATATATATATATATATATATATATATACACACACACGCACACATACATACATACATATATGAGAGCTATAGTAAAAATCACGTTCTAGACGAGCACTGCCATTTGGATCAGTTCTCTGACGCTTTTACCATAATACGCAGTTTATGCGCGAGCGTCGAAATAAAGTGGTGGCTAGATTGACCGTGCTTTTCGACTTGGCGGCTGGCTTGACCGCAGTAATACGTGCAGGGTACTGAAATGCTTTTGCGCTGTTTACTTCACTTTGCAATTAACGCGCACTCTGTGTAAAAGATGTTTGTCATTGAGCACAAGATTGAGCAGCAAATCCTCCAGTATTGGTCTGTCAGTCACCTCTCCTTACCCCTTTTAATCACTTTATCAATGAGCGATGATTTTAACCCTCCTTAGTTTACCCCAAAACCTAAACTCTACCCATTTTATAGAAGCATATAAGGATATAAAACGTAACTGACCAAAATATGCATGGAAATTAGCATTTAGTAACAATATAGCAAAAAAAAAAAAAAAATCTATATTTTTATAGCTAATCCCAAACCTCTAAATAACTCTCTCTGTATAGTTATAAAGAAACATGTCAGACAGATAAGTGCAATCACAATAATTTATTTATTGCAAAAATGTGAAAGTACCAACAGCATTGCAGCCGCAGTCCTCTCTGGCTAAATGCAATATGTTTGTGAGTTGTGAGGTGCAGAGCAGAATTTAAATTGTTAATCGCTGAAAATATTTTCCAGATTATTTCCCTATTCATTCCGCATCATTCAAACACACCGCCCCAGAAACACGCACATGTCTTAATCTGTGACGAATGCAGGCGAGAGCCAATGAGGGTTCGATTTTCCTGCAGTAAAACTTGTTTCTTGGCGCGGCAATATTTGAATTTGTAAAATGAACTTCAGCGTGGGTTTATTGCTGTTGCGATCGCTGAATTGACTGCTAGGGATGGAGGTGAAGATCGCCAGATAAAGGATTAAATTTGGGTCTGTTCCTCGCAGTCGTATGGCTTCTGAGGATATGGAGTTCAGCGCACAAATAAAATCGCTTAATTTTGTAATTACGTTGCGTTTTGGTGTATTGTGTGGTTCTATTGTTAGTCACAGCATGTCGGAGAAAACGCCTTTTGTGTCCCACCTCGGCAAACAAAGTAAATATTACATGAATGGTTAAACGATTGCAGAAATGTTATTTATTTTAAGGGTTTAAAGTGTAGTCTTGTTTAACATCCAAATAAAATACATACGAATTATCATGAGATCACGATGGTACAGATGCTCTCAGTTTTCCAACCTAACTAAATTATTTTTATTTCTATAAAAAATGCTAAACGTCAGTGAAGGCGGTGGTCAATTAATGTAATCAGTGTATAAGCATAACACTGTGTAACACCAACTACCCCAGTTGAAAAAAAAAAATGCAGTTCCATAATGTATAGTACTCTATTTTCACACACCAATTTTGTACTTAATGTACTAAAAATTATTCTTCAGTAAGATATTCTTAAGAACATCTATAGTGTTCTCAGCTGTGCTTAAGAACATCTATAGTGTTCTCAGCTGTGCTATTTTGAGACACTATTAATAGGCCCTATAAACTAAAATGTGCTTTTAACACACAATGTATTAAAATAATGTATGTATTTACCACTACACCCCACCCTGGGCCCACCTAGGATATCACTTGGCCCACCCTTCACCTCATTTCTGGAGCCGGGCCTGGATGTTGCCGTTATTTTCTAAAACGTTTTATTTTTTAATCAAATATAATGTGGTTATGTGTTTAAATTATGCATGAATATTCCCAAACACTATGCCAGTGCAATCTCTGTGAGAAATATATGATTGTTGTCATATTTCTATAAAAATCTAAAATACACCTTTGTATTAAAGTAAAAATTGATGACAAATACACTTTGAGTGTCTTGTTCATCATATTTATTTTCATATAAAAACAACAGAGCTGAAATTATATCATGTTTATCAGCAACACAACACGTGAGTGTGATAATGCGATATCCGCCTTTGATCTCGTAGGTGTCTGTTCTACTTCGAGAGGTCAGAACTGTCCGTCTTGACTGCACTTATTTCACTCCCTCCCTCACTGCAGTCGCCTACTCTCACCTACATTTCAGGCGAGGCAAGGCGCATCTCAAACGAGCATTATATGAGATCCTGACATTATATGATAAGATTTTAAAGGGATAGTTCACCCAAAAATGAAAATATTGCTATCATTTACTCACCCTCAGGGGCGTCATTAGGGCTAATCATTCGGGGTTTGAGCCCCGAGAGATTTTTCTTTAGCCCCGAATGTTCGCTGTATGATTTCAGAGGAATTCACGGAATTTGTCAAAGTTTGAATGAATTAATCAAAAGCCGGTCATTACACTTCAAACAAATGGCGATATAGACTATACCAGGGGTGGCAAACGTCGGTCCTAGAGAGCCTCAGCCCTGGAGAGTTTTGCTTTAACCCTAATCAAACACACCTGAACAAGCTAATCAAGGTCTGAAGGATTACTAGGAAGCTACAGGCAGGTGTGTTTTTATTAGGGTTGGAGCTGAACTCTGCAGGGCTGCGGCTCTCCAGGACCGGAGTTCGCCACCCCTGGACTATACGTCTGTAAGCTCAGTAAAGCTAGTTTTAGATTTGATATTCGCTGGATATTCCTCTAGGCCAGTGGTTCTCAATCCTGGTCCTGGGGGCCCCCTGCTCTGCACATTTTGCATGTCTCCCTTATTTCACACACCTGATTGAGATCATCAACTCATTAGGAGAGAGATCCATGAACTGAACTAATGAGCTGATGATCTCAATCAGGTGTGTTAAATAAGGGAGACATGCAAAATGTGCAGAGGAGGGGGCCCCCAGGACCAGGATTGAGAACCACTGCTCTAGGCTGATTTAGGGACTGTCTGCAAATTTACCTCTCAGTACAAAACAAAGTCCTATAATTAATACAAATTATGTTTTCAAAGCCATAGTAAATGCCTTGTGGGCAAACTATCTGAATATATTTAGCCAATATGTTACCTTAGAAATATGTATGCACAGTACACAAATAATTTTTGAAAAAATAAAAAATAAAAATCAGTAATGAATCAGCGTATTTCATGTTTCAAAGGTGGTACTACATTTGTAGTTACAAGACTGACTTACTACAGGTGAAATTTTGCCAATACCACCCTTACTGTACATACAGTACATAATTATTCTTAGAAAAAATACTGTAATGCACCAAAATGATTTTTTCATGTTTTAATAGCTGTAGTACATTTCTAGTGGCCAGACTGACTTACTACAGGTCAAATGTTGCCAATATTACCCTTACTGTACATACAGTAAATAATTATTCTTAGAAAAAAAAAAAA
>VONZ01002046.1:0-73682 GCA_012976165.1 Labeo catla | reverse complement strand
CCTTGAGATTGGACACAAACACAGAACTGAATACAACTTATAAAGGGTGGCTACTAATTCACGAACAGGTGAAGGGAGTTATCTAATTAGGACACAACAAGGGCAGGAAGAACCAAATATGGGCACAGCAGGGAGAAACCGACATAAACAGTCTAATGGGGGTGTGACAATGGGCAAAACTAACACAAACAGTCCAAGGGGTGTTACAACGAGGTTGATCACTTGTGATCTGGGGTTTGTGTGCTCCTATGTTGTCAGAGCCTGCCAGATTTTTAAGGCATAATTTCATCCATTTCTCCTGAAAGACTTATAGTGAATGACTAGTGAACAGATGAAGAGAGTACGCTTCATAGTTACCTGCACAATTTGCATTTTATATGAATACATCTTCACACATATTTCCTCTTCCATAGACATCAACGTGTATTTTTAAAAATTACAAATACTTTGTTAACACTTCAGATTCAACACAGGTTCGATTCCTGTCTCGAGGTCCTTTGCTGAAGGGCAGGAAGTGGAAAGTCCACCACAGGAAGCACTATCTAATCAGGGCTGATATTTCACTAATGAGATGTTTGAGGAGGCAGTGATCTCCACTGAACTGAGAATGGAAATGCTAAAAGAGAAAGAAAGAAAAAATCTCAATCAAATTAAAGATTTAGAAGCCAAATATGACATGGAAATCAAAAGCATGAGAAAGAGACTGAAAGAGAAAAAACAAAAGATGGATGAGGAAAGAGAGAGACTGAAGAACAAGTTCAGAGAACTAGAGGAAACACTCAGAAGAGAGTTTGAGGAGAAAGAAAAATCAGAGCAGAAGAAACGAGAGACGGAGATTGAAGATCAGAGAACACAGTAAAACATGAAGAACATATTATAGCAGAATTACAGATGCAACAAGAAGAGGAAATAAAAAAGAGAGATTCAGAGGAACAAATGAGGAAGGAACAAGGAGAAAAAGAGAGAGAAGAATGGAAGAGAAAAATAGAAGAGGCTGAAAATGACAAAGAGACTCAAGAGGAAATTAAACAACAGCAGAGAGAATGGGAGGAAGAGAAGAAACGACAGATGAGAGAACGAGAGGAAGAGGAAAAAGAGAGAAAAGAGAAACATGAAAAACCACTTAAAAAAAAAAAGAAGAACTGGAGAACAAGAGAAAGAAAACTGAAACCAAGAGAGATGAAGAAGAACAGATGATAGAAGAGGAGCGAGAGAAACAGAAAAGAGAGAGAACAGAAAGACAGAGAATATAAAGAAAATAAAAATGAAATAGAAAGATATTGTGAGCAGCTGGAACGAGAGAGAAAAGAGGAGTGGAGGAAAACAAAAAGAGAGGATAAAGAGAGACAAGTGGAAAAGAGAAAGAGATGTGAGAAAATGATAGAAGATCTGAAACGAGAGCAAGAGGAGGAGATCAAGAGAAGAGAAAGAGAGGAGAGAGAAAAATAGAAAGAGAAGAAAGAGAGTGTGATGAAATGAAACAGAAACTTATTTTAAGTTTCATTTCATATAAAGGGAAATAGAGAAGATGAAGAAGAAACATCAAGCCAGAAAACAAGAAGAGGAATTGAATAATTTCAGCAAGAGAAAAGAGCAGCACATTCAGGAGCTCAAGGAGAGACTTGAAGAGATTCAAAAACAGGAGCTGGAAGTTAAAAATTATAAAGTGAATGATTTAAATAAGGAGCTAAACAATAAAAATAATAAAGTGAATGATTTAAATAATCAAAATAAATGGTCATGTCATGTCATGTCATGTCATGTGAAACATTTTTAAACATAACTGATCAGTCAAATAACTAGTACTGGTCTTTTGTAGTGAACCTGAAAGGGTTTTTTTTGTATTTCTCTCTAGTGTAAGCGAGTTACTGTATCTCTGTTCACATCTGCTCCTGAAGGCTCACCGTCCTATAGAGTTTAACAATTTACACACCTGTCAGTCACAAGTGCTGTAAACATGGCATAATAAAGCGCTGGTTCCCTCCAGATTTTCCTACGGGTTTTAAAATGTGATTTTTAAATCTATAAGTAAAATAAGGTCTGTGGTAAACAAAAAGATACTGGAACATTTCGCAGTACAACATAAACTGCACACACCTCAAACATACTTGTGTAATTAAATATTAAAAACATACATACTTTTAAAATAAGCATGACAGCTTCAAAAGTAACATTTTATGTGTAATATATGTGTAATTTATGATATAGAACAAAACATTCAAGTATCATGAAGTTACATTTACCACAAACCTCATTTCACTTATAAATCTAAAAATCGTATTATAAAAGCCCATAGCAAAATCTAGAGGGAACCCACAGGAAATTAGGTCTTGTAGGTTTTGAAATTACGAATATGTCATGATCGGGGCTGTGGGTCTTCCCTCAGCCTCTCGAGGTCGCTGTTCCCCTTGCACTGCACTCCCCTGATTGTTCACGTCTGTCTTGTCATTTGCACTGATTACGCTCACAGCTGTTCACACTCTGGACTATTGTATAAGAACTCTCACTTCTCACTCCTGTTCAGGTCTGCATTGTCTTTTGTCTTCGTGTGTGTTTCTGTTCGGTTTGTTTTTGATCTTTGATTCTAGTTGTGTTGTGCCGTGTTGGCCTTTTGGTTTATGTTCATTTGTGTTTGAGTTTCATTAAAATATTTTCCTTTCCTGCATTTTGGACCCGGACCTCATTTCTCCGTACACCGAACGTGACAGAATGCAGACCTCAAAGATGGGTCCAGCGGGGAGGATTTTTTTTCGGGGAGGCGAAGCTTCCCCGTTTGGCGATGGCGGACGCGCGTTTGGGGGCGGCGACCACCCGCTCTTTTCCCGACACGGCGGGAATGTCCTTTGAGGCGGCGTCGGCCGCCCGTTTCGAGCTCATCTACGCCTGTCTGGCGGGGATGGACGCCTGTAGGGCCGAGGTTGCGCAGATGCGGCCCTGCTTTCTGGCAGGGGCGGAGACACTCTTCCTCGGGCAGGCGGCGGCGACCGCTATCTCTGTTCCTGACGCGGCGGCGACCGCTATCTCTGGTCCGGACGCGGCGGCGACCGAGCTCTCTGTTCCGGACGCGGCGGCGACCGCTCTTTCTGTTCCTGACGCGGCGGCGACCGCGCTCTCTGTTCCGGACGCGGCGGTGACCGCTTCTTGCTTCGACGCGCGTGACCGCTGGGCCTTCTGTTCCGGACGCGGCGGCGACCGCGCTCTCTGTTCCGGACGCGGCGGTGACCGCTATCTCCTGTCCGGACGCGGCGGCGACCGCGCTCTCTGTTCCGGACACGGCGGCGACCGCTCTCTCTGTTCCTGACGCGGCGGCGACCGCTATCTCTGTTCCAGACGCGGCGGTGACCGCTATCTCTGTTCCGGACGCGGCGGTGACCGCTCTCTCTGTTCCGGACGCGGCGGCGACCGCTATCTCCTGTCCGGACGCGGCGGCGACCGCGCTCTCTGTTCCGGACACGGCGGTGACCGCTTTCTCTGTTCCTGACGCGCGGTGGCTGCGCTGCACGGGCCTGGCCCGCCGTCCCTCCCCCTGAGTTGCCTTCCTCCGTACCTCCTCCCTCCAGACTTTGGGAACGTCTGGAAGCCGTTCCGTAGGGAGGGGGTACTGTCATGATCGGGGCTGTGGGTCTTCCCTCAGCCTCTCGAGGTCGCTGTTCCCCTTGCACTGCACTCCCCTGATTGTTCACGTCTGTCTTGTCATTTGCACTGATTACGCTCACAGCTGTTCACACTCTGGACTATTGTATAAGAACTCTCACTTCTCACTCCTGTTCAGGTCTGCATTGTCTTTTGTCTTCGTGTGTGTTTCTGTTCGGTTTGTTTTTGATCTTTGATTCTAGTTGTGTTGTGCCGTGTTGGCCTTTTGGTTTATGTTCATTTGTGTTTGAGTTTCATTAAAATATTTTCCTTTCCTGCATTTTGGACCCGGACCTCATTTCTTAGTACATCGAACGTGACAGAATACAGCACTCTATTAAAGCAACTATGTATTTTTTTTGTATTTTTGGAGCCACCTACAGCTTAGTAAGTGTACTTACTGTCATAAATAAGTGCATACTGATAATACTCCTTTACTAAAGCTTTCATATGGTATGGTGTTGCCACCAGGCAACACAGCCTATTTTTGTTTTTTTTTTTTAAATAAAATGAGCCACCCATTTAATGAATCAATGCTATCTTAGTAAAGAAGAAGTCAAATACTAACAAATGAAATAGCAGAAAAGTGGTCATATGACCCATAGGGGTCTATTTTGCTTCCTCTTTCAGGACATGTGCACATGTCACATGACTCCATATTTTGTCCAGCGAAAGGTGCAGTTTTCATCAATTTTCATTCATATAATTGCCAACAAAAAATCTGAATCACCTTCACTGATTAGTAAAGGAGTATTTTCAAAAACTTTTCATAATATATCATCAAATATATCATAGGAAATTACAAAAAAAAAACTGCTTGTTGCCTCAAGGCGACATTGTACCGTAATGGAATCACATATGGCCATACCAGGCATATAGCGTAGCGTACATGTATATGATATTTGTAAGAAAAAAGTTAGAATAATCTAAATGTATTTGCATTTTTGCATGATATTGTAATGCATTTATAAGAATTGTAATTCATATACAAAATCTGCACATATTCTGTTGAGAGGAAGTGCTTCCTCAGTTTTCACAGGCAGTGAGGAGTCATTAGTGAGGAAGGAGATTTTACATGCATGTGCTTGTGTGTGTATGTGCATGCTTGTAAGGAAAAGTTATATATTAGCATAAGGTTATGATCATTTTATTTTTATTTTTTTACTTCGAAACAACACTAAATATAATATTTTGGTAACAGATATGATAGTTTGGTTATACTTCCACGATGGTACAGTGTTGCCTGAAAGCAACACGTGGGTATGAAATCTTACTTTTTGTTAAGTATGAGATATGCAAAACATCAAAAGTGTGATAAATCTATTTGTTCAAATGTTTGATTAAAGATATTGGTGTTTTAAATAAATTGATTACTTTTTTCTGCATGAAAATATCAAATGTTTCATTTTGTCCGTTGTGGTACAATGTTGCCTTGAGGCAACAAACTTTTAAAAAATGAATAAATAAAAAATATATAAAAATGTTTATCGATATTGTTATAGTGTCCAATTTTAAGCAGGAAAAACATCACAAATATTTTTTTTCCTCATTGATATCATATTGCGTACTGCAGAGGGTTAACTGAAAACCTTGATGAAGGTATTCGATTAGAGTTGGAGCTCTAAAGGAGCAGATCCAGATTTGAATAGATCTGAACTAAAGTGATCAAAAATAGTTTTAAAACATGATGAAACGACATAATTTATAGCAGACCTTAAAAGACAAAAAGACAGAACAGAAATAAAGAAACAAAACTGAAAGAATGCAAGAACGAACTGAACAAGAAACTGAAAATGCCTGACTCTTATGTTTAATCTAACATTTCACAATGCACACTCCAAGATCAAATTATAAATGAGTCCTGTGGTGCAGTAAGATATACTGTAGTGAAGACCCTTGTTAACAGTATCCTAAATTCAGAACTGATCAGTCCCTTAATTCAGCGGTAAAAAAAAAAAAACTGATGTCAGCTGTTCATGAACTGTAAAATCTCTCTTTCCAGTAAATGAAACCTGAGATGCTGATGCAGGATATAAAGATTCTTAATACCAATCTGTTTGTGTATAACTGTAAGAGAACAGCCAAACATGTTGTTGATTTTAGGTTCTTTTTTTTTCTTTTTTTTTTTATTATTATTATTATTATTATTATTATTCATTTATAATCATTTAATTATTTCATTTAATATACTATTATACATTTTAACCATGTAATCATTTATTACATTACTTATTAGCTTCTTTGCCATTGTTGTTTAGTCTTCTGATTGTGTGATTTTGTCTTGTAGTCATTTTCCATGTTTCTGATGTTGAGACTCAGTCTAATACTGATCATAATGATATTAAATCACAACTAACAGTTTGGAGAGAGTTATAAAGTAAGTTCTTATTTACTTTGGATGTTGTTTTCATTGATTTATACATAAAATGATCACTGTAATCTGAACATTATGCTAAATTATACTGTATATTCACACATTAAGTTATTTTCTGCTCACTAACACTCAAAAAATAAAGTTTTTCTTTAACACAGATCATGTGCTGCTGTTATTCTGACAAGGTGTAAATAAATTCTTTGTTATTGTGCATGATCAAACACCAGTAGGCTAATTCACATCATAATTTTTTTTTTTATGTGAATCGAGAAGGCATTTATGTGTGATTTCTTTAGATTTTTTTTTCTTTTTTTTTTTTATCAAACACTGGGTTGAGCCCAGTGAGTCACATAATAGTTTGTTTGTTTATTTATTTATTTATTGATTGATTGATTGATTTCAGTTTTGTGTAGTTTTGGGTCAGTCTCTCTCACTGTTGAATGCACCCTTTCATTCATCCCTGACGTAACAACCAGTACTGGGTAAGTTACTCTGAAAAAGTAATTTATTACTAGCTACTAATTACAACAATCTAAAATTAACAAAGAAAAGGTACAGTTAAAATCACACATTAACATAAGGCTACCACATTTCCTACTTTATTCGTTGTAAAATTAACATAAATATTTTTTCTATTCATAATATATGAAAACACATATGCATGTTAGGCTGTCTAAATTGTATCAAGATTGTGTCTCCGTTCTCCTCCCTGCTGAAAGTGATCGAATTCGAAAGTGAAAGTGAAAGTGAAAGTGAAAGTGAAAGTGAAAGCTAAAAAACAGCGCTCAATTGCAGATTGATTGCTCACTCACCCACCCGCACCCACCGCCTCAACGTGACTTCTGCAGTATAAAAGCCTTCGATTCAGAATCTGCCGCACCTAAATTCATCAGGAGCTGCTGCTGCATGTGTGTATCTGCTTATTGGATTCACCAGAAGAATTAAAGAAGAAATCTTCCCTATTTAATGTCAGGTTTTTAAAAAAAAGAAAGAAAAGAAAAGAAAAATTAAACGCAAAAGGTTTCATTCTCAATTCCTTTTTTTCGTCCTTAGCGGGTGTGGCGCAAGATAGTTCTCATCTTTCAGCATTTTTCTTCCTATTAATTTCAAAGTGTTGGCGTTGAAATGGCGTCAAGTTCAGGTAAGAATGAAACTGGCTAAATATATTTAGCAACATTTCCTCAATTATTTATTAGGCATTTATTAAAATAAGTAAAAACTAATAAGTTAAAGATTACATCTCAAGTTATTATAGTTGTGCATTTGTAAATTTAATTAATAGATGAGTATTTGATGTAAGTTTGATATCTGTTATAATATAATCATTACGGTTAATAGTGTTCATTGTCTGTTTGATTACGTCATTAAATACTTTTACCGTACATTTCTGCCACATGTACATCAATCTGACATAGTCACCACTGATAAGCTAGGCTACTACTAAATATATTGTATAAACTTTAATTTTCGCTAAAGCTGCTTTGCAACGATTTGTATCGTGAAAAGCGCTATACAAACACCAATACCAATACTTTGTATTAAATTTAATTGAAATGACTATTTGTATAATAAAAATGCATTAATTTGATATACATTGTTAGCAGTGTTGGGAAGGTTACTTTGGAAATGTAATAGGTTACAGATTACAAGTTACTTGATTTAAAATGTAATAAGTAGTGTAACTTTTCAATTACTTTATTAAAGTAATGTAACTTATTACTTTTAATTACGTTTTGATTACTTTTCTAAATTTCTAATATTTTCAACTTTTAATCATTTTGGAAACATTTAAACCAGGCAGAGTTAATCTTACAGTAGCACCAAACACTGATTACTGTCAGACTCTCAAAATCCTGTGTCAATTGAATTAAGATTATAATAAGTAAGGGATAACATACATCTTTATTTTGCAATAACAACTGGCTGAATGTACATTATCTCACTTATTGCACAGCTGCTTGATAGATTATTTAGATGTTTCGTGTCAAAATTATTAGACACAAAACACTGATCTGAGTTGAAATATTTGAATACAAAGCTTCCATGAAGAAATCAGTTGCTAGCAAACGGCAAGTTCAAACTAGACATTTTAGGGATACAGTGCAGTCATACCAGTTTTCTTACACAACATTTCACCACATAAATAATTAAGTTTGTTAGTTATCTTATAATCCATTGCAATGTACAAAAAAAATGGCAGCAGCTGCGTTTGTATGAAACAAAAGAGCAAGTCCACAATACCAGGATGACAGAATTAAGAGATTGTCCACATAATATTGAATTAAGCTTTAATATTTTATTAGCTAACCAAATGCAAAGCTTCCGCCAAGAAAAATTATCAAGCATATAGCACTGACTTAAGTTGCCCCGAAAGCTGTGTAATCATTTAATTTAAAGCACAGCCACCACAAATTCTTTTTTTTTTTTTGTACTTATATTTTTTGGGCTTTTTATGCCTTTTATTGTGATAGGACAGTAGAGAGATGACAGGAAAGAGCTGGGAGAGGGAGTGGGATCGGCAAAGGATGGGAATCGAACTCGGGGCACCGTGAGCACAGTTGCACTATATGTCATAACAAGATCATAACATTGAAATGAAATGTTTGCAAAGTTATGACAGAAAACACTAGCATCTAACAATGCCTTGGAAAAAACAATCATAAAAAATAAAGTTTATGCATAAACCCAAATAGGAAATAAAACAGTTATCGAATAAGCATATGTCCTATTCTGAACTAAACTCCTGAAACATTGGTGTCTCATTTTAGAGCAGTCAATGCAATTAAAAGTCAATTAAATCTGTAAGTGCTGGTGGGTGAGTGAAAAAAATCAGATGTAATCCCCTTTGTAATCACTGGCATTTTTCAAAAGTAACTGTAATTTAATTACATATTTTTTCTCAGTAACTGTAACTAATTACAATTACATTTATTTTGTAATTAAATTACGTAATTCCGTTACATGTAACTAGTTACTCCCCAACACTGATTGTTAGGCTATATTTAAAAAGTGTTTATGAATGATAAATGTATGTTGTGCTATTTATTATAAGTGATGGTTTATTAGCCCCTATAAATAAACTTTACCTTTATTATCTCTAGTCTTCAGCATTCCTCCACCACCCCGACTCCTCACCTTCAACCCGTTCCTACCCCAGCACGAGGAGCAGCACTGGGGGAGCGCTCTGGGTCCGGGCTAAAATGTCGAGCTCGGACCCTTCTCCCCGGTCAGGCTAAATACGCATAACCTTAACTCAGTGTGAATTAGCTTATAAATGTAATTTTATTATAAGATAATCATGTCTTTTATTATATTTAATCATAATTATGTTATTGTGAATTCGTGACTGTGGTGTCTTGCTCGCTTTACCCGCTGCGAACAACCGTGAATTAAATCATAAATGTGACATAAATGTGAACGAAACAGTCTGTGTTGACGTGGGTGAGTAAATTTCCCTCTCAACCTCCAGTGAAGCAGGGACTTACTGTACCCCGCCCTGGCGCCGAACTTTTTTCACTGGAGGTTGAGAGGGAAATTTACCCGCCCGCTCTGTGCTGTATCCATCATCTCTTATTGATCATTACCGTTTCACGTGCTTTGAGGCTCTCCCTCCGCTGCATAATGGGGCATTTACTTTGATTGCCGCCTGCCCGATGAAAGTGAAAGCAAAAACCAGCGCGACTGAACAGATCGAACGCTTCCCACCCGAATCATCTCCCAGCCGGGATACATGTAACTTTGATCCGTATTTAAAAAACAAAATATGAGTAACTGTATCCGATTAGTTACATTTTAAACGGGTGGTAATCACATAATGCTCAGATGTAGCCTACATTTGAAAAAATATTTTAATTACTGATCACTTTGTGATTCCTTTGTATTTTAATGTCTTTGATTTTATTTAATACATTAATGTAAACTATAACAGGCAATTAATGTAAAGAACAGTTAGTGATTCTCAGACTCTGACACTTAGCAAAAACATGCTAAGCTACAGTTTCTAGAATCTTTTGCATATTTGACACCTTTATCTGCATTTTTTCCTTCAAGAAATATTGTGGAAAACTGATAAAAAATAATATGCAGATGAAAAGCCAAATCCTGTGTTTGGCAAATGTTTTTTTCTGGAGGTCCTTTGTGTTACACACCTTATTAGT
Source organism: Labeo catla (assembly GCA_012976165.1). Classification (NCBI taxonomy): domain Eukaryota; kingdom Metazoa; phylum Chordata; class Actinopteri; order Cypriniformes; family Cyprinidae; genus Labeo; species Labeo catla. The sequence goes on along the minus strand of VONZ01002046.1, from coordinate 63,518 downwards.
ATTTCAAAGTATTCTGAAATATTTTGATTAAGTTACAAAATACCAGATAAATAATTTTTTAAAGCATGTATGTGTAATCTTCCAACCTACAAATGTTCCTTGATGAAATCATTAGAGTACAGTCATAATTAAGACAACAAAAGTAAACAACAATTAAGATATCATACTTAATAATACAAATATAAATCACAGTGCAAGGTTTGAAATAGTTGTTAAAATTGACTAACAGCTTGATTTATATGCTGCAGTATATATGCAGTGATGACTTGTCTTTCTGTTGAGTGTCTGTTCTCTCCCAAAATCCTCATTCCAATGTTTGATCTAAAAATGTAAGCTTAACTTTAGCAGTAGGCTAATAAGTGTTGGAAAAGTGAATGTAAATATTAATATTAACTTCATGTACTTACTATATGGTAAGGGTTAGGATTAGGGTTTAGCTTAGGGTTAATTGCATGTAATGCATAATTTATTGTTGTTATTATAATATTAAGTACATTTAACACGTAACAAGGACACAGTAAAATAAATTTTTACCATGTTTTTGTTACCCAAATATTGCCAAAACTTTTGCAGGATATAAAATAATCCAGACAAAAGCCTTACAAATAGACAATGTATAAAAAAATATATATAATGTATGGTGAAGTTTAGTAATACTGTACATATATGCATAATGTTTGATGTAAGAAATAAGTTTGTTAGATTAGAACTCAGAATTGCAAAGTTTAAATCTAAAAGTATGCACATAAAAACTAATATGATTTAGCTTTAAATTACAAAGAAAAAAAAATATTGTATGGACATAAACTCTTACATTTGCTAAAAAAGAAAAAAAAAATACTGTAAAAAAAAGTACTTATTTTCCACAAAATTAAGCTTTGCGTTAAATCATTATAACAAAGTGTGTTTCAACATATGTTGCCGAACAGGAACAGTAAGTAATCATCCTTGCAGTAAGTAAATGAAATCACTGGTAGTGATATTGTGATATTTCAGCTTGAAACGTTTGTGTTCCATTTATGAAACATGGGTAAATCTCTTAATTTATTATTTATTTATTTTTTTATTTTATTTTTTTATTAATAACTTGCACATACAACTATGTGATATATTTCAAGATTTTTTAAATAATTTTCATTAGGTTTGTGTGAGAAATTAACCAACAAGTCGTGGCCCATGGATCAAACCAGTTGAAATGAGGAATAAAGAGGACGTTTGGATGGTGAAACAATCAAATTATGTATGTGGGCCCACAATATGGTTGGAAACCTAAACACCTAATCACCACCCATAACAAACACACTGAGCATAACATACAACCTGGGTGAATCTAATTGCAGCAGTTAAATTTATTTACAAAATGATAAACAAAAACTCAGGAGAACTAGAAAACACTGGAGAATCTCAGTAGAATACAGGTAACAGTCATCATTTCACAATCATTTCACTTTAAACAGCAACAAGAACCAAACAAGGAATCAACTGAAAATGATTGCTATATATATAGAATGATTAAAGGGAGAACCTGATGAGAAAGTGTGTGTGTGCATTTGTATGTTAGAGAACGTTTTATGTGAGGGTTGTATTTAGGGATATATACACAGTTTGTACAATATAAACCCAACATGTGTTTGTGTCTGTGCTCTTTTCCAGTGAGTGATCTGAGGATTGTTCTGCTAGGAAAGAATGGACCAGAAAACAACAGAGTAGGAAACACTGTACTGGACACAGCAGCGTTTCACAGTGAAGATACATCTTATTCACAGCAGCACAGTGTGAGAATCAGTGGAGAAGTGGAGGAGAGACACATCACAGTCATCAACACTCACCTGCTCCAGCCAAATCTCTCACACAACCAGATAATACAGGGAGTGAAAGAGTGTGTGTCTCTGTCTGCTCCAGGACCTCATGTGATCGTACTCGTACTGCAGTATAACGACTTTAGCGAGAATGACCTGCAGAGAGTGAAATATGTGCTGAACCTCTTTAGTGAGAAGGCCATGAAACACACTATAGTACTGACTACTGATGAAGAGACAGATGGATTAATGTCTCTGCCTTATATGATCACAAATAATGCTATTCATGATTTTTTAAAGGAGTGCAGAGAACATTTTGAGTTTGATGAAACAAACCCAGGATGGCACTCTGAGTTGTTTAGAAGAACAGAGAAGATACTCAAGGAAGAATGTGAAGAATTCCTCATCTGTGACATGTATGAGGATGCAGGTGGAACATCGGTGGATGAAGATCTAAGCAGATCTGGAGGTTCAGTCAGAGAAAAAGATGAAGAGGAGGATTCTGATCTCAACAAGAGCACAAAAACAGGACGTGATGGAGGAGGTTTGTCAAAGTCTATATATATATTTTTAAAGATAATACCACTAAAAATAAAAAGTTCTAAAATGTTCTAGTGTACAGTTGGTACCAAAGCTGAACTGAGTCTGCAGTCTCTAAATATTGTTCCAGTGATGACTACAGAGAAAGCAAACCTGAACATTGTGCTGTGTGTAAATAATTCAGCATTCAAGAGATGTCAAAAATGTTTAGAGCAGGGTTATTCAATTAGCGGCCTGCCAATCGTCTTCATCCGGCCTCAACTGTTTTTGCACTAAGTGGCAACAGTGGCCCTGGCATTGTTTCATGGCCTAAAAAGAAAAGGAACAGACGGAACAACAACAACATGCAACTGCAACATCAATAGATCCGAAATCGAAAAACAAATAAATCCGAAAAGAGGCAGAGGTCAGGGCGGGTAACAATAGTTCACAAAAACCAGATACTGTAACTAAGGGTGTAACGATACATGTTTTCGTACCGAACCATCACAGTATGGGCATCTCAGTTTAGTGCATGAGGCCTTACAACGAATACAGGCAATTCACCCTCAATCCAGAAGGGGGCGCCCACAGTAATGCAACTCCGTTTAATAACCGCCAACAGAAGAACAGCGAATGCCAGAAGTTGCGCACTTGAAAACAAAGCCCACTAGACCGTGATCATGTGCTGATTTGGAACACGTCTCTCACTGACAAAGAAGTATAACGTTACTTTAAAGGCTTGCGCACTCAACTGTCTGCGAAATGGAGCTTTGTGCTCTTTTTCCTACCGGTCTCATTTGGCACAAATCCAAATATTCCATAATATTTCCATATTTGCGATATATTCAAATGCTAAACTATTATTTATTATGGAAATTATAGACTTTGTACTTCAGTCGCGTTCTAACGGTGACAGGCGGGCGCGCTGATGTTTGGTTCACTGTGTTTTATTTTGATAAAGTACCTACTGCGCTGTCAAGTTAGCAATGCTAGAAGCCTGGAACTGATATGTTCTGTGTTTGTGCGCGCCGGCGCGATTACTTCAACTTTCCTCATACCAGCAAAATCAACTTGAACAAAAAACAAACAGAATCGATTTCTGCCATTGACTTTCTGTACCAAAACTGAACTGAAACTCAGCAATCATAGGCTACGCTACGTTACGTTATGTGTCGCACAGTTTTTTCCCTTGTCTATCAGTTAACTAAATTACATATATTTCAAGTATTTATTCCTTGCATGTAATTATGTACTGCAGATTTTATAGCCTATATATGACATTAATTTGATATAAAATGTGGTATTTTCACATGTAGGTGGAAAAAACTGTAATTTGTACGACTGTTTATAAATGAAAAGGAACTTAGCATAGTAGATTTTTATTTTTTTTTCTGTTGTACCGAAATACCGTGACCCTCGAACCGAGGTACGTACCGAACCGTGACATCTGTGTACCGTTACACTCCTAACTGTAACAGTCCAAGATCAAAACACAAAGGCTAGGCAAGAAAACTAGAAACTAGAGAAACAGGGGAAAACACAAAAAAAAAAAAAACTGGAAACATGCTACTGGCTAAAAACAATCAGCGAACTTGGAGAGTGAGTGAGCAACTTACATACTAGACAAGGAAAACACATAACAAACAAACCAATGGGAAGCAGACACATGCAACCAAGGAACCATCAGAACATGTGTGTTCATCAGAAGGTGTGTTCGACGTCATCTACGGCTACAGACGGCAATCAACTAGATTAGCCGAGTGCAGTCGTGGGCGGAGTTGAAAACGGAGCTGTCAAGTTGGACACTTTCTACTCTCGTTAGTGACGCTCTCGTGGTATTTGCATGCACTATCACAGATGAAAGGAAAGGACGCGAGGCCAAGTATGGTGACACATACTCAGAATTTGCGCTCTGCATTTAACCCATCCAAGTGCACACACACAGTAGTGAGTAGTGAACAAACTCACACACACCTGGAGCAGTGGGCAGCCATATTGCTATCACTGCAGCGCCCGGGGAGCAGTTGGGGGATCGGTGCCTTGCTCAAGTGACTCACCTCAGTCGTGTTATTGGAGAGGGTGGAGAAAGCGCTTCTATTCACTCCCTCCACCTTCAATCCCTGCCAGACCTGAGACTCGAACCCACAACCTTTCGATTACAAGCCCGACTCCCTAACCATTAGGCCATGAAGTGAATTAAATGCACTATTTATCAAATGCACAGACTTTTCAAAAGCATTTTCATGAGCAACTGAAACACGTTTCATATATTGCTTAATACAGCGCCATCTGAACAAGAATAATGATCAACATAAACATATACTACTTAAATACTAATAAAGTGGGGTTATGTATGCTTTTACATGTGTAACAAGTTATGATAAATCTGACTCAATATAATATTGCGACAAATATAACATTACAGTAAAAACACTTTTATTGTTCTAAAAACACAGATTTGTCAGCATTATCGGACTTCGGACAGCATTAACTGAAATCGGACAGCATTAACGGAGGATGTTAGAATAAACCCAAAACACATGTGATCGTTGTCATGTGGTGAATCTGGCCAATCGTGAAACAGTCATGTGGTCATTAGAGCTCCTGCAGCCGCTCTGAAGAAACGGCGCCGGCTGAGTCAGGTGGCTGCTCTCGAATCGAATGACATGGCTGTTTCACGATTGGCCAGATTCACCGCATGACAACAATCACGTGTGTTTTGGGTTTATTCTAACATCCTCAAGTCCATAATGCTGACAAATCTGTGTTTTTAGAACAATAAAAGTGTTTTTACTGTAGTCGCAATGTTATATTGGGTCAGATGTATCATAAAACACTGATAAAAGCATATATAACCCCACTTTATTAGTATTTAAATAGTATATGTTTATGTTTATCATTATTCTTGTTCAGATGGCGCTGTATTAAGCAGTATATGAAACGTGTTTCTGTTGCTCATGAAAACGCTTTTGAAAAGTCTGTATATTTGATAAATAGTGCATTTGATAGTGTATTTGATAAATAGCCATAGATGAAGTCGAACACACCTAGAATTTGAAAGAGCTGTGCGAACACACCTACAGACAAGGGTGACACATGACCAGATCACATGAGGGGCAAGGAACACATGGGAAATGGAGTCCAGAAAACAATAGCAAGAGTCCGGGCTGGAGTGTCCTCTAATGGAGATCATAGGCACTCCAGCTGGCGATCGTAAAACATAACTTCTTGTGAGAAGTAGTGCTGACACTGGATGAAGATGATTATCAACTGAAGTGTAGTTTGAAAGGCTGCGTGTTTAGCTGTACACAAGAGCTGTTTCAGACTACTGCATACCAGTAGTGCTTCAATTAACAAAAACACACACATTTATGTCAAAAATGCACCGTTTTAGTGAGTGAACTCATATACATGGCTTTAGTTCTAAAGTCCTAAATGATCATAAAGATTTGGGGCATTTAAATTTAATTTCTAATTTTATAGGCCCCCAGGAAATTCTGTGTATTGCTCTTCTTTCTATAAAATAATAATGATTTTAAATTTCTTAATAATGTTAAGTCATCAGTCATAACTAGTTTTCTGTGTATAGAAGCGGTACTGCTATCACATCTCTCATTTCACCAGATTGCAGAGCCTTTAAGCTAATGCACAAGAAGCTAATAAAATCATTTAAACTCTTGAATAAATGTAATAGTAAATGAATAAAATTAAATTTATACCTGGACCAAGGACGAGGTTAGGGGAGGATCTACATACAGCGATATTTACTAACAAAAGATTCCAAACAAGGTCAAAAATCCAACTAGATTAATACAAGGCAAAAAGGACAAGGCATAAAACACTAAACACACAACAATTCATTGGACTAGCAAAGCCTTTGCTGCAAAAGGCAACCACTGACAAACAAAGACTGAAACATAGTGGTAATACTATCTGGTACTTAAAAAGATGGGTTTATGATGCATGGAGTAGAAAGATTACATTAACATTAGGCAACTTCTAACCTTACCCTGGAGTCGGTTCATCCTCCATCCATGGGTGAAAGCTTTCTCTTCAATGTTTCCACATGAGCATTTATTTAAGACATGAAAGGTTATTTGCTAGCAGGAAACTAGTAAATTACAGTGCAGTAATTCTGACATCATGCAACATTAAATCTGACTTAAGTTCAATCCACTTTGTTATTTCCTTTTTCACAGATCCAGAGTGTGTGAAGCTAAATCTGGTCATGTGTGGCAGTAACAGAGAATTAAAATCCTTCATATCAAACCTGATCCTGAATCAGAGCGAGAGAAGATCAGAGCTCAGCTCAGAGTGTGTGAGGAGAGACGTGGAGCTTCATGGACGTCTGATCAGTCTGGTGGAGCTTCCAGCTCTGTTCAACACTCAGCTCTCAGAGGAGGAAGTGATGCGTCAGACTCACCGCTGTGTGTCTCTCTGTCATCCTGGAGTTCATGTTTTCATCATCATCATTCCTGATGCTTCACTTAATAATGAAGACAAAGCAGAAATGGAGAAGATCCAGAGGATATTCAGCTCAAGAATCAACAAACACATCATGATCCTCATAAAGCAGAATTCAGAGCATCAGACAGAAAAACTGAATGAAGAAACGCAGTCTGTCATTGAGAGATTTGGAGGACGACATCATTTAATTGACCTGAACACACAAGTGTCTGTGTTGATGGAGAAACTGGAGCAGATGGTTGAGGACAATAGAGGTGTTTGTTTCTCCACAGAGACACTGATGGAGACACAGATGGAAAAACTGCAAAAATTTAATGAAATTAAGAGGAAAATTCATTCCTTTGAGACATGGTCTCAGTCCCAAGGTAATTATCAGAAAATCAGCATAAAATAAACTTTTTATGTTTGCAAAAATCTACACAGATTTTAAACAGAGATAAAACAATGACATTATATACAGAGTTCAGAAGAAATAATATGATTAGACATGATGATTTAGTATAAATTATATACAATATTCTCTGATGAACTGTATTATTGATAATCTTCACTTGAGATTTAATATATTTTATTATTATTATTATTTTTTTTTTTATCTATCATTAGATTTAAGAGACATAGAAAATGATCTGAGGATTGTGCTGCTGGGAAAAACTGGAGTTGGGAAGAGTTCAACTGGAAACACCATCTTAGGAAGAAAAGTGTTTATATCTGACATATCTCAAACATCTGTTACTAAAGTTTGTCAGAAAGAGACAGCTGAAATCAACGGCAGACACATTACTGTGATCGACACTCCAGGACTGTTTGATACTGAACTGACTAATGAGGAGATCCAGAGAGAAATCAGCAACTGCATCTCCATGATCCTGCCTGGACCACATGTGTTTCTCTTAATGATTCCACTCGGACGATTCACTCAAGAGGAACAAACATCAGTGAAGATCATCCAAGAGACATTTGGTGAAAACTCTTTAAAGTACACAATAGTGCTCTTCACCAGAGGTGATGATCTGAATGACAAAACTATTTTAGAGTTTCTGGGAAACCCTGGATCTGCTCTGAATCAGCTGATTGAATCATGTGGAAACAGATTCCATGTGTTCAATAATAAAGAGACTGGAGACCGAACACAGGTGACTGATCTACTGCAGAAGATAGACAACATGGTGAAAGCAAACGGAGGGAGTTACTACTCATGTAAGATGTTCAGAGAGATGGAAAGACAAATACAAGAACAACAAAAGAAGATACTGATGGAGAAAGTGGAGCAAGTGAAAAGAGAAAAAGAAGAACTGATGAACAAACATAAAGAAGAGAAAAAGAAGATGAAGATGAAGATGGATGAAGAACAACAACATCATGAGAAAGACGGAAAGAGAAGAGAGGAAGAATTTAGAGAGAGAGAAGAACAATATAAAAGAGACATTAAAGAAAGAGAGGAACAAGAGAGAAATATACGAGAGGAGCTGAAAAGTGAACGAGAGGAGATGAAGCGAGAACGAGAGGAATGGGAGAAAGATAAACAACAGGAAAGACAAAGAAGAGAAGAAGATGAGGAAAAATGGAGAAAGAAAGAACAGGAAATGTCAGATGAATATTATTAAAGACTTAAACAAGAGAAAGAGAGAATGAAGATTATGATGGAAGAAGAAAGACAGAATCGTGATAAAGACAGAAAGAGAAGAGATGAAGAGGAGGAGAGAAGGAGAAAGATTGAAAAGGAAACATGGGATGAATATTATGAAAAACTTAAACGAGAGAGAGAAAGAAGACAGAGAAAGAAGATCTTCAGATCAAACATAAAGAAGAGAAAGAGAGAATGAATGCGATAATGGAGGAAGAAATACAGAATCATGACAAAGAGAGAAAGAGAAGAGAAAAATAATTTACAGAGAGAGAAGAACAATATAAAAGAGACATTACCAATATAGAGGAACAAGAGAGAAAGATACGAGAGGAGATGAGGAGAGAATGAGAGGAATGGGAGAAACAGAAACAGCAGGAAAGACAAAGAGAAGAAGAAACACACAACTCTAATCCACTTCATACAGGAACTCCTGAGGTTCAGCACACAAACAGTAAGTCAAAACAATATCTGTCTAATTTTGAAATTAATTTGCCAAAAAATAAACAATCCTTTTGTGTGTAAACAGTTTATGTAAATGAGGAAATATTTAACTGGTTTATGATCATCAGTCAGAATTTAGAAGTCTAGATCAGTGTTTTTTTTTTTTTTTTTTTTTGTTAAACAGTGAAGCACCAGCTAAAACACAGATAATTCACTTGTAAATGATGCCACATCCATTATGTGCTGTTCCTTTAAAGCAGTGTGCTGTCACCCATCTAATTTACAAATCAGTCAAATCATGTAATCTGACTGATATACAGTCTACTGCCAGAAGTGCTTGATAATAAAGTTAAAAACATATTGAGCTGCAAAACAGACTCTGTTCCCCAGATGGTTTTCTGTGTGCTCAATCAGAGAAAAATATTTAAGTGTGCACTTAAATGTAAAAATACACACAACAAATATGTCCAAATGTCTGTAGTTTTCATTTAAACACAGTCAGCCATGTCTTGAGTGAACATTAACACTTCTGAAAGTAATCAAATGCCTGTCAGTTGTCAGGCATTCACCACAGCCACCTCCATCTGCTGCGTCACCCACAGCACCACCCACAGCACCACCCACTCGTTCTGCCTCACCGGAGTTCTGATTAGCACCACCTGACTCTCGTTACCACTCCCTATAAATAGACTGCTCCCTCATTCAGTTGTTGTCTGGTCTACCATTCACTACCCTGATGCTAGCTCCAGACCCTCTCCTGCTCAGAATCTCCGGTGTGTGCGCCGATTGTCCCACTTCACTCCTAAGTCTGCATTTGGACTCTCTAAATCAGGAAAGTCAAGTCTATTACAATACATTTGCCATTTCATGCTCGCTGTCTGACACCAACTCTGTTAATAAACATTTACTCATTCTGTTTTACTTCCGTCTCTGGTCTTTTCCCTGTGCAAGCGTGACATCAGTATATTAGATCTGTGCATTCGGTCTTAAAGTGACAGCAGCCTAATAAACCTGCTGTCTGTGTCATTATTGTGAATCAAATAACAAAAGAAAACAAGAGACTCATTTACTGCTCTTCACTGAATGACTGTGGCAAATTTAATAAGAATCAATGTACATTATATTCATATAGTGAAGACAATGCAGTTTTGTTTTTACATTCGATTACTTTATCTAGCTTCTGTAGATGAAAAAAGCGTTTCTGCTGACTTGGAAAAAAACAAACAAAACAAAAAGACATTAAGAATCACTGAGGTAAACTGTTGCAAACAGTTTACATTTCAGTTTGAGTTTAACACTTCCTGCTTAGGGTCCCAAATTTAACAAGCTATTTTTTTAATAGCTAATTTTATTTTTAATTTTTAACTATTGATATTTTCAGATAATGAAGATTCACCATCAGATCCAGTATGTCTGAGAATGTTGCTGTTTGGGAGGACAGGAAGTGGAAAGTCTGCCACAGGAAACACTATCCTCGGGAAAGGAGAGTTTTATAGTGAATACAGTTCACGATTGGTGACCACTGTTTGTCAGAAGGGAGTTGGTGAAGTTGATGGTCAATCAGTAGCTGTTATTGATACTCCAGGACTCTTTGACATGACACTGACAAAAGAACAAGTGCAGGAAGAAATAATGAATTGTATTTCACTGTCAGCACCTGGACCACATGCGATCATCATTGTGTTGAGTGTGGGAAGATTCACACAAGAGGATGAATACACTTTAGACATGATCAAGATGATCTTTGGTCCAAAAGCAGCAGATTTCTGCATTGTTCTCTTCACTAGAGAAGATAGTCTGAGAGCACAAACAGTAGAAGAATATGTAGAGAAAAATGAGGAACTGAAGAAAATTACCAGAGATTGTGGAAACAGATTCCTGTTTTTTAACAACACAGAAACACAAGATCAGACACAAGTTAATCAGCTGGTAGATATGATAGAAAAGATGAAGACATCTAATCAGGGCCGATATTTCACTACTGAGATGTTTGAGGAGGCAGCAATCTCCATTGAACAGAGAATGGAAATGATAGAAGAGAATGAAAGAAAAAATCAGGCTCAAGTTGAAGAATTAGAAGCCAGATATGACATTGAAATCAAAAGCATGAGAATGAGACTGGAGGAGAAGAAACAAAGGGCAGATGAGGAAAGAGTGAAGCTGAAGAACAAGTTTAGAGAAAAAGAGGAAACACTCAGGAGAGAGTTTGAGGAGAAAGAAAAATCAGAGCAGAAGAAACGAAAGACGGAGAATCAGAAACGATCAGAGGAGGAGAAACAGCAAAGAGCTGAATATGATCAAAGAATAGAGGAGATGAAGAGAGAGATTGAAGATCAGAGAAGACAGTATGAAAAACAGCTAAAAGAAAGAGAAGAAGAAGATAGAAAGAGAGGAGAAAAATATAAACAAGATCAAGAAAAGATGAAAAAAGAGCGAGAAAACATCATGACAGATTTAAGAGGAAAACAGGAAGAGGAAATAAAAAAGAGAGAATCAGAGGAACAAATGAGGAAGAAACAAGAAGAGAAAGAGAGAGAAGAATGGAAGAAAAAAATAAAAGAGGCTGAAAATGACAAAGAGACTCAAGAGAAAATCAAACGACAGCAGAGGGAATGGGAGGAAGAGAAGAAAAGACAGATGAGAGAACGAGAGGAAGAGGAAAGAGAGAGAAATGAGACATGAGAAAGAGCTGAAAGAAAAACAAGAAGAACTGGAGAACAAGAAAAATAAATTTGAAACCAAGAGGGATGAAGAAAAACAGATGATAGAGGAGGAGAGAGAGAAACTAAAAAGAGAGGGAGAAGAAAAAGAGAGAGAATATGAAGAAAAGATGAAAAAAATTGAGAGACATCATGAGCAGCTGGAGCAAGAGAGAAAAGAGGAGTTGAGAAGAAGAAAATGAGAGGATGAAGAGAGACAAGTGGAGAAGAGAAAAAGATGGGAGAAAGTTATTGAGGATCTTAAACAAGACCAAGATGAGGAGATCAAGAGAAGAGAAAGAGAGGAAAGAGAAAGAATAGACAGAGAAGAAAAAGAGTGTGATGAAATGAAACAGAAACTTGAAGGTGAAATAAAGAAGATGAAGAAGAAACATGAAGATGGAGCCAGAAAATAAAGAGAAGAATTGAATGATTTCAGAAAGAGAAAAGAGCAGCACATTCAGGAGCTCAAAGAGAGACTTGAAGAGATTCAAAAACAACTGAATGAAGCAAAAAGATTAAGACAGGAGCTAGAAGATAAAGAGAAAGAAGCGGAACATTTAAATGAGAACCTAGAAGATAAAGAGAAAGAAGCAGAATGTTTAAAAAAGAACCTAGAAAATGAAAAGAAAGAAGCGGAACGTTTAAAAAATAACCTAGAAATAAAAAAGAAAGAAGCGGAACGTTTAAAAGAGGAGCGAGATGCTAGATGGCAATGTCATGTCATGTGAAGCATTTTTAACATTATTGATCAGACAAATAACAGGCACTTGTCTTTTGTAGTAAATGTGAAGGGTTTATGAGTAAAATAAGGTCTGTGGTAAACATAAAGATACTGGAGCATTTCGTTCTACAATGTAAACTGCATACACCGCAAACATACTGTAATTATCTATTTACGTATGTAGAAGATTTTCATTAATCTTCAATCAATATAAAACACAAAATTATGCCTATACATAAGAGGATATTATTCTACTATTATCATCTGACTATGTGTATTAACTCTGTGCAGTGAGCTTAGAGCAAAGAGAACTAATTAAAGCTTGAAAAACACTTTTGTATGGAAAGAATCTGTTCAGGAGCTAGAAATACATGACAGCTATTGATCAACCTTCAGGAACTCATGTATGGTAAAAAAAATACCTTGTCCAAAAATACAACAGTGCATATATGGAATGCTTCAGGATGTATATATGTGTGCTTGAGACGGAACTCTGGAGTGGTGTTCGAACATTACCTTTTGTTAACTTGTTAATAAAGGTCTATCTGGCTTCAAAAAGTTATAAAGTGAAATGTTTAAAGGAGAAGTCCACTTCCAGAACAAAAATGTACAGATATTGTACTCATCCCCTTGTCATCCATGATGTTCATGTCTTTCTTTCTTTAGTCGTGAAAAAAACAAAAAAACAAACATGTTTTTTGAGGAAAACATTTCAGCATAGTGGACTGATATGGTGCCCCAAGTTTGAACTTCCGAAATACAGTTTAATTGCGGCTTCAAAGGATCCCAAATGCAGTTGTAAAGCATCCCAGCTGAGAAAGAAGGTTCTTATCTAGCAACATGATCAGTTATTTTCATGAAAATAATGCAGTTTATATACTTTTTAATGTCAAACGCTCGTCTTGTCTTGCTCTGCCTGGACTGTTTTTGTTCTGGTTCATGACAGTTAAGGTATGTTGAAAAACTCCCATCTCATGTTCTCCTTCAACTTCAAAATCATCCTATATCACTGTTTTAACATTTTTGTTAAGGGTGTTTGATCTTCTTTGCATGTTCACTTTGCAAAAACTGGGTCTGTACTTCTGCAGCGATGTAGGATGATTTTGAAATGATTTTTGAAGTTGAGGGAGAAAATACGATCAGAGTTTTTTGACATACCCTAACTGTCTTGAGCCAGAATACACAGAGTTTAGGGAGAGTAAGACAAGACGAGCGTTTGAGATTAAAAAGTATTTAAATTGTATTTTTGAAATGAAAACAACCAATAGTTTCACTAGATAAGACCCTTCTTCCTCGACTGGGATCGTTTACAACAGCATTTGGGATCGTTTGAAGCTGCATTTAAACTGCATTTTGGACATTCAAAATCGGGGCAACATATTAGTCCATTATATGGAGAAAAATCCTGAAATATTTTCCTCAAAAAACATATATATATATATATATATATATATATATATTTTTTTTTATCACTAAAGAAAGAAAGACATGAACATCTTGGGTGACAAGGGGGTGAGTAAATTATTTGTAAGTTTTTGTTCTGGAAGTGGACTTCTCCTTTAAGTATCATCAAGTTAAGTTTACCATTGACCAGGATAACATGAAGTAGGCATGTGCATCGCAAAGAACAGACGAGTGTTTGAGGTTAAAACGTATAAACATTGTCAATTTGTTTAGAAAATGACTGATCGTTTTGCTAGATAAGACCCTTCTTCCTTGGCTGGGATCATTTAGAGCCATTTGTGAACAATCATTGTGAACAATCATTTTCCATTGCTGTTGGGTTAAATATTACTGATGTGGACACTTAGTTTAACAATGATCACAGTGAGACTTATAAATCATAACTAACAGTTTTGAGAGAGACATAAAAGAAGTTCTTATTTACTTTAAATATTGTTTTCATTGATTTATTCATAACATGATTACTGTAATCTGAACATTATTCTGAAATTATGCTGTATTTTCACATATTCAGTCATTTTCTGCTCACTAACAAAAAATAAATAAATAAATAAATAAATAAAGTTTCTCAGTAACACAGATCATGTGCTGCTGTTATTCCTTCTTCACATCAACTTAATGTCAAAACACTCTAACCACCAATAGTAATAGTTTGTATGCTACTGCATCTTTTAGGATACGGTGTAAAGGAGTTGTTGTTTATGATTTTTATGGCCTATAACCATTTTAAAATGGTATTATTTGTTGAATTAAACACAATTAAATAAAGGATACAGGCCGAAAATATAGAAGAGTCACAACACCTAATGTGGATTTCAAGACGCCTCCATTTAATTCAAAAACAAAATTCAACTCAAACATTCCAAAAAAACATGACAATTCACAAAGATTATTTACAAACATAATCCAATGAATAATAACAAAGAATGAATATCAGTTCATAGGGAAGCTAAGAAAGCAGAACACCTAACTACACCTGTTCTTGAAATAAAGTTTGTTGCAACACGTTCTCATTCCCAACTCATCACATACTGATGTTTGGTCAGGACCAGTGTTGGGGAAAGTTACTTTTAAAAATAATGAATTACAATGTTGCATTACTCCCTGAAAAGTAACTAATTATGTTACTTAGTTACTTTTTATGGAAAGTAATGTGTTAGGTTACTTTTGCGTTACTTTAAATCTGGGCAGGGCTTGCTTCTTTGTTTTTAATATAAAACAATTCTAATGTAAAAGCCCTTTTACACCAAAAGTGAAATTAATTCACCTCAGGGTGAAAGAAAAATACATTTATGCAGGAGATCATTCTTCAGCTACAAAAAATGAAGCATAATTTTTGCTTATTAGTATGGTTGAATCAGCAGCAAAGACACTGGTTAATAAAATTGGATTAAATACATAAAGGATATTTGTTTTATTTAATATATTTAATTATTGCAGGGTTGCATCATATTTTGAGTTTGCATTTCACTGTTTTTATTCATTTTGAGGAATACTGAATCTGTTTTTTGTGAGTGAGATAAATTAATGCATGTTCACATTTAGTCTAGAATACAGTAACATCATGTTTACTCACAATTTCCGGACAGGAGACTTGTCAATTAATAAATGGGGGAAAAAGTAACTGGCGTTACTTATTTGAAAAAGTATTTTCTTAGAAATTCAAAAGTAATGTGTTACTTTACTAGTTACTTGAAAAAAGTTCATTTCAAATATTATTATGCAAGTCGTGTTACTTGTAATGCATTACCCCCAACACTGGTCGGGACCCCTTGAGTGTCACTTTTTGATGCGCAGGGTCCTCCGTTGTTTTCAGTTGTGTCTTAATTTAATGGTTTGCATGCATTTGTAAAAAAATAGATATAATTTTATATAAATGTATTTTTTTTTTTTGGAGCACCTAACCCCACCTCTACCCGAAACTTACCCACTTCGGAACAATATAAAACATGTAACTGGTAAATATAAATACAGTCACAGGTATTTATTGTGGTAAATATAAATACAGTCACAGGTATTTATTGTTATGTCCTTTTCGAGCCATGAGGCGTAACAATTGTAAAAACTGACCACAAACAAACAGAATAAAAGAATTACAAACAAGTCCTTTTGCATTCCAAGCCTTCTGAAGCCATATGATATCTTTATGCAAAGAAGAGAGTAAAACATGATCACTGTGTTAACACGCTCACATCTTAATCAAAAGATACTCACATAGCATGGTGCAATCGGTCAGGAGACACACGAGTAAGGCTTCCTCTGGCAGCATTTTTTAGGTTTGCACACAGACTGCAGCACACAGGATAAGTTTTAAGGTGGACGGAGATGGTGATTGCATCTATTCCTGTCACAAATCAAGCGTTTTGCGTTGGAAGACTAGAAACATGAATACTTTTTGAATAAATAACGACTGTAGTTGTATCTGCCTGTTATATCTCGTATTTTATTTACAAATGCTAGGTTTAGGGCAGAGGTCTCAAACTCAATTCCTGGAGGGCCGCAGCTCTGCAGAGTTTATCTCCAACCAGCTCCAACTCACACCTGCTTAGACGTTTTCTATTAATCCTGAAGACACTGATTAGCTGGATCAGGTGTGTTTGATTAAGGTTGGAGCTAAACTCTGCAGAGCTGTGGCTCTCTAGGAATTGAGTTTGAGACCAATGGTTTAGGGACAGGGGTTGGGTTATGTGCTCATAAATGTTTAAATAGTGTAATATAAATAAAATTGTTGTGCCTGTTTGCATTGACAAATCACATCCCAACATGCAATATTATTATCCAATATATAATTTAATCATGGAACTAAAATTCCCAGTACCTTTCGTGTCGGTAGAAAAAGGGGTTTCTTGTTTAAGGCAACAGAGGACCCTGCATGTCAAAAAAATTACGCTAAACGTACCCTGTGCATTAAAAAGTGATGCCAAGGGGTGACACGACCAAGCGTCAATAAGTGATGAGTTGGGAGTGAGAACGTGTTGACAGTTTCAAGGCAGCTTTAATCACCTTTTTGGTAACATTGTGACTTAACTGATGACTGAACTATATCACTGCATGCTCATAGTTCTTTTGTGCTTTAATATAAAGTGATAAGCAGTGTGCCTTGCCCCATGCAATTAAAGAACATGTGCTATGAGTACAGTATAACAGCTGACAAGGCAGGTAAATTAGTTTTTACATATGACATATGGGCTGATAACATCTCATCTGACCACAGTTCATGTGGTTGAACTGAAGCTCCCTCATCACCTGTAACGTCTTATGCACTCTTTATGTAACGGTGAAATGAACGAGATGGAAGCAACTGCAGGTGAAACACAAAGATTTATTGAAGACAAGGTGAACACAAACTCCGTGGTGATGAGGGGATCTCTCGGCTGGGTGGCGCAGGGGCTAGATGGCTGATGGTGATGTGGTGAAAACTCCCGTGACGAAATACACATCCACACAACGATCAACGACGAGAATATACAATCCAACAGGGAGACACGACGAAAACCAACGAAACAGTCCAGCGTCCGGTGCAACTATCAGACGGGGAAGAAGACAATGAGGTGAGTATATGTAGCTGACGGGAATGAGAGACACCTGGTGCGGGGACTGATTGGCAGCTGACGCAACGAGCATGACGTAACCACAGGACACCAAATCACGAGACCTGAGAACACAGCCGATCCATGTACCGTGACAGTACCCCTTCTCCTAGGAACGTCCCCTGACGTTCCCAGCCTCCTGTACCTGTTGATTGAATTCATCAATAAGAGAGTGATCCAGAATGTCTCTGGCAGGTACCCAACTTCTCTCCTCCGGACCGTAACCTTCCCAGTCCACCAAGTACTGGAATCCGCGTCCCCTCCGCCTAGAGTCCAGAATACGGTTGACCGAATAGGTTGGTTCCCCGTCTACGAGCCGCGGCGGTGGGGGAACCGGGACAGGCGGATTAATACGAGCAAAAAACACAGGCTTGATCTTTGACACATGGAACACGGGATGAATCCTCCTGTACGCTGGAGGGAGATTAAGGCGGACTGCCACCGGACTAATGATCTTGGTGACAGAAAACGGGCCAATGAATTTGGGAGCAAGTTTATTCGAAACGGATCGGAGAGGAATGTTCTTAGTAGAAAGCCACACTTTGGAACCGACGACGTATACGGGGGGCCTCGACCGGTGGCGATCGGCTTTGGCCTTGGTGCGCGCTCCCACCTGGACCAGAGTCTCGCGGGCTCTGGACCATGTGCGACGGCACCTCTGGACGAAGGCGTGAGCGGAGGGGACCGCAACTTCGGCTTCCAGACTGGGAAAAATAGGTGGCTGGTAACCTATACTACATTCAAATGGGGAAAGGCCCGTGGCCGATACTGGTAAGGAATTGTGTGCGTACTCCACCATCGACAGCTGCTGACTCCAGGAGGAAGGATTTCGAGCGACCGTACATCGTAGTGTTCTCTCCAAATCTTGGTTGGCTCTCTCAGTCTGCCCATTGCTTTGGGGATGGAACCCCGAAGAGAGACTAACAGTGGCCCCCAGAAGTCTACAAAATTCTCGCCAAAATTTGGACACAAACTGGGGCCCTCTGTCAGAGACCACGTCTGTCGGGAGGCCATGTAACCGAAAGACGTGATCAATGACCACTACCGCTGTCTCCTTGGCTGAAGGTAATTTGGGCAAGGGAATGAAATGAACCGCCTTCGAGAACCGGTCCACCACGGTCAAAACTACCGTGTTACCCTGAGAGGGTGGGAGGGCGGTAACAAAATCTAGCGCAATGTGGGACCAGGGTCTCGAAGGGATTGGCAGCGGTTGTAAGAGCCCATCTGGAGGTCTGTTAGAAGTCTTACCAATGGCACAGACTGAGCAAGCCAAAACAAAACTGCGAACATCACGAGCCATGAGTGGCCACCAAAATCTTTGCTTGACCAAATGTAAGGTGCGACTTACCCCTGGATGACATGCTACACTGGAACAATGACCCCACTGGATAACTTCGGACCGAAGACCTTCTGGCACAAACAAACGGTTAGGTGGGCAACCGGCCGGAGGCGTTACCCCATGTAAGGCTGTTTTAACCTTCGATTCGACCTCCCAACTGAGGGTAGAGACAATAAGTGTCTCGGAAAAAATACTCTCGGGAGTGGACGGGCGATCGGAGCGGTCAAAAATTCGAGATAAAGAATCGGGTTTGACATTTTTGGAACCCGGGCGGTACGAGAGAGTAAAATCAAAACGTCCGAAAAAAAGTGCCCACCTAGCCTGCCTCGAGTTCAGTCTTTTGGCGGTTCTGATGTATTCTAGGTTCTTATGATCGGTCCAAACCATAAAGGGTACCCCCGATCCCTCCAACCAGTGGCGCCACTCCTCCAGTGCTAGCTTGACTGCCAACAGCTCTCTGTTACCAATATCATAATTAGACTCTGCTGACGACAAACGATGAGAAAAAAACGCGCAGGGATGCATCTTGTCGTCCGAGGGTGAGCGCTGGGACAGCACCGCACCTACCCCCACCTCTGACGCGTCGACCTCCACCACGAACTGACGTGACGGATCAGGGGTAACAAGGATGGGGGCCGAAACAAAGCGGCGTTTGAGGTTGGCAAACGCAGCTTCCGCTGCGTCTGACCACCTGAACGCCGTTCTGGGAGAGGTCAAGGCCGTCAGAGGCGCGGCTAGTTGGCTGTAATTGCGAATAAAACGCCGGTAAAAATTGGCGAACCCCAGAAACCTCTGTAGGGCCTTACGGGAATCTGGACTTGGCCAATCCACCACAGCCTTGATCTTCTCGGGATCCATGCGCATGCCCTCGGCCGACACAATGTACCCTAGAAAAGGAACAGACTGTGCATGAAAGTCGCATTTCTCCGCCTTGACAAAAAGCCCATTCTCTAGCAGCCTCTGAAGCACTCGTCTGACGTGTTGAACATGTTCCTGGAGAGAAGAAGAAAAAATCAATATGTCGTCCAGGTAGACATATATGAATTGGTCGACCATATCTCTCAACACATCATTAACGAGTGCCTGAAAGACCCCTGGGGAGTTGGACAAGCCGAAGGGCATGACCAAGTACTCAAAGTGCCCCCTGGGGGTATTAAAGGCGGTCTTCCATTCATCCCCCCTCCTGATGCGAACCAAATGATAAGCGTTACGTAAGTCCAATTTAGTGAAGACCGATGCTCCCTGCAACCTCTCGAAGGCTGAAGATATCAACGGCAAGGGATAGGTGTTCTTTACCGTGATATTATTCAGCCCTCGGTAATCAATACAAGGTCGCAGAGATCCATCCTTCTTCCCCACAAAAAAGAACCCCGCCCCTGCTGGAGAAGAGGAGGGTCGAATGAACCCGGCTGCTAGAGAATCAGAAATATATTTCTCCATAGCCTCTCTCTCAGGAATAGAAAGTGAGTATAACTTGCCCTTAGGCGGAGACGTACCTGGCAGTAATTCTATAGCACAGTCATAGGGACGATGAGGAGGTAGAGAAGCAGCCCGAGACTTACTGAACACTTCCTTCAGGTCGAGGTACTCCGCCGGCACGTTACACAGATCCGCCGCCTTCTCCTGCAACACAGACTCAGATACAGACGGACAGGCAGACACAAGACAAGACTCATGACACTTAACGCTCCACTCAGACACCGATCTTAGCTGCCAATCAATCCGTGGGTTGTGTTTAATGAGCCAGGGGTGTCCTAAAACAACGGGTGCGTGAGGGGAGTCCAGGATGTAGAAGGAGATGCTCTCACGGTGGTTACCAGATACCGTGAGAGTGATGGGTTCCGTGATGGTGGTGATGGTGGGAAGCGTCTGACCATTGAGTGCGTGGACTGCAATAGAACTGGTGAGGGGGAGGAGGGGAACATGATTATGACAAGCAAACGAAAAATCCATGAAGTTACCTTCAGCCCCAGAATCCAAGAGTGCAGTGCAGGTCCAGACGTTGCCATCTAAGCCTGACCGGGAGGAGCGTGGAGGTCGATCTGGACGAGGACTTGGTAGCGGAGATCCCACCCGACAGTAGCCCCATCTTTACTGCCGGGCTGGCCCTTTTACCGGGCAGCTAAAGGCGAAATGCCCCGCCGCCCCGCAGTACAGGCAGAGGCCGTGAGATCTCCGCCTCTCCCTCTCCTCCCGCGTCAACCGAGCTCGACCCACCTGCATGGGCTCGTGATCTTGGAATAGACCGACCGCGTCGTTGCCGCTGGCTCGAGCTGGAGGTCCCTCCCCAGGGGGAAGCCGAGCGGGTAAACACCGCCGCTCGGCTCGGGAGAGTCGAGCGTCTACCCGCAGTGCCAGATCGATGAGGCCGTTGAGATCTGCGGGTAGCTCCAGGGCGTAGATCTCACGTTGGACGCGGTCAGCCAGCCCATGCAGGAACATGTCCCACTGCGCCTCCTCGTTCCATCGGCACTCCGCCGCCAGGGTGCGAAACTCAATAGAAAAGTCTGAGACGGATCTCTCCCCCTGTCTGAGATCCGTCAGTGGCCGCGCGGTCAAACACCCGCTTCATCTCGGCGGCGAGCGCCAAGAACGAGGCGCAACACGGATCTTGGTTCTCCCATACCGCTGTCCCCCACAGTGCCGCCTTCCCCGTTAACAGGGTGAGCGCGAACGCCACCTTGCTCTCCTCACTAGAGAACGTGCGCGGTTGCAACGTGAAGTGCATGGAGCATCTAGTGAGGAAAGCCCGGCAAAAGTTCGGCTCACCGCTGTACAGCTCCGGTGGGGGAAGGCGGGGCTCGGACGTCTGAGCCGCTCCGGATGGTTCAGGATGGGTGGGCGGCATGGGTGGTGGGGTTGGCGCAGTGGGGAGCTGCCAGTGTTGCATCCGCTGGGTGAGCTCGGATACCTGCGCCACAAGAGCTCGGATCGCTGTTCCCGTATCCGCCGAGCTCTTCTCCTGGGATTCCAGCCGAGAGACGCAGGAACGTAAAACCTCCTCGGCCGTGGGTGGGGTGGAGCCTGCTGCTTCCATAAGTGGTCTGATAGTTCTGTAACGGTGAAATGAACGAGATGGAAGCAACTGCAGGTGAAACACAAAGATTTATTGAAGACAAGGTGAACACAAACTCCGTGGTGATGAGGGGATCTCTCGGCTGGGTGGCGCAGGGGCTAGATGGCTGATGGTGATGTGGTGAAAACTCCCGTGACGAAATACACATCCACACAACGACCAACGACGAGAATATACAATCCAACAGGGAGACACGACGAAAACCAACGAAACAGTCCAGCGTCCGGTGCAACTATCAGACGGGGAAGAAGACAATGAGGTGAGTATATGTAGCAGACGGGAATGAGAGACACCTGGTGCGGGGACTGATTGGCAGCTGACGCAACGAGCATGACGTAACCACAGGACACCAAATCACGAGACCTGAGAACACCGCCGATCCATGTACCGTGACACTTTAGACTAGCACTTGGTGCTGAGGCGAAGTTGGAGTGTGCATCTGAAAAGTCTCCCATTTGTTGTAGTCATAAACATGTTCTGTGACTAAATAAACACAATTCTTGTCCAGAAAACAGAGCCAGAATCAGCAGTTGTGGGTGGGGTGGCCAACCCTAGCTCCACCCCTGTGTTAATAGCATTAAATATTTTTAACGCATTAAACTGAAAAACGAACTGCATGCGTTAACACATTAATTCAAAGTTTTCAGCTGTTTCAACTTAGAGTCTTATCCTAAGCAGCTGTCACAATGGCGTTGTGTGCGGGGAATGAGGAGGAGGAGCGAGGAGATCCAGAACATGTAGTTTATTAATATAATCCACAGTGGAACGGACAGGAAACAGCAGGGAACCAGTAGCAAACACAACGCATGAGACATAAACTGAATAACCAATAATCTTACTGTGGACACAACAACACTTAATACTAGGACTAATCAAGGGGGAGACAGGTGTGGACGATTAGACAGTGACGTAATGATTAGAAATGGAAGACCAAATAAGGGCATACATAAGGAAAACACACAAAAACAGTCCAACGGGTCTGACAGCAGCTGCCTTAAAATTTTAACTTAAAGTTTTTAAGTCATTTTAACTCACTTTATTTTAGTGAGTTGAAATGACTTGTAGCAGCTGCTAAACTTAGGCTAAGTTTTTTCACTCACTTTATTGTAGTTCGATATTCACTTTACTGAAAGTTGAACTTGTTTATTTAGTTGAACAGTTTATTTATTTATTTATGTATTTTACCTTTTTTTTAACCTTTTTGATCCACTTCAAATGTTGACTACTGTATATATAATATAATATATATATATATATATATATATATATGAAAAGTTCAGATGCAAAAGCCCCTAAATCCATCTGACAGATTTCTTTAAAATTAGCATTTCTTTCTGGCTACTTTGTATAGGTTTCTATGTAAGTATGTAAGTACTGGTACTTCTGATTGGGCTGAAGCTGGAATTTAGCAAGTTTGAAGTAAAAGTATTTGATGGATGTATAATATGTGTCCATCAAATATTCACTCAGTATCATTATCTCATTTTTGACCGAGATGGCTTTTAGCTGGTTTTGCATCTGAACGCTTCATATATAATAGTAACTCAGATCATCGTTCTGAGGGAAAACTGGACAATGCGGTATGTTTCTCCACATTTTCTGTGTAAAACAACTAAAGAAAGCAGGTTGTAGAGATGACAAGAATAAGCCGAATAGTAAATCCATTTATTATGTCACTGATTAAACCCACCATTTGTCACTCAATAAAAAATCTGGGTGGGTGTTTTTGCAAGTTTTCATTTTGTTTGGATTAACAGTTACCTTTCCAAGTATGACTCTCATTTAACATGAATTAGGAGAACTTGAAAAGGAACTTTTTAAAATGGTTAGCATGAATAACACTTCATGTAGCTTAATGTAAGTGTAGTGGACAGCACATTTCAATAATGGACAAAGATTTGCTTTTGATTTGGACTAACATAAGCAAACTCATCTCTTAGACATCTCTTACAGGGAAAGAAAAAGACATTTAATACAAACCCTGGGAAGGACTGGACTACTCATTGGTCAAATTGCAGTTTCTGCTCTTCACCCACCTACAGACTGATCTCTAAGGCCTGGCCTGTGACCGGAATAAAAATTCCTTAGGAACTCCAGACATAGCAGCAGTGGTCAAAACAAAGAGAGATCACAAAGACCCATCCAAATCCATTCGTAACTGTGTTGTCAAATTTTTAAACTGATGCACACTACAAAACCCATATCTTATACTTATTCAGAGGAATAAGTGTTCTCAGTGACTATGTGTAATGCAACATGTAACACGAACTCAACTGTTAATGGACAAATGAATGCATGACAGTTCAACCTTTTTCCATGATGTTTGTACTTATTGTATTCGTAACATTGCCAAAGGTATTCTGGTAGAGGCTTGATAAGTGAGAAATGCACCGGCAAAACTTTAGTGACACTTTTCTAGCTTTGTGTTTGGACTATGCAAATAAGTTTCACAGGAGGAAAGAAGGGTGGGGAACCATGTGTCCCCCCAGTCTGATGGAAACAACCAATCACAGCATGGAAATATAGAAGCGCCAAATTGCAATCTCCTCCTCATCAGAAAGAGATAAAGGTACCCTTCCAAAAGACATTCCTGTTTCTGAACCTCTGACCTGCAGGGGTGAGACAACAGCAGATACACTGTTCAGAGTCTTTCTTCAGTTTTCTAAAATGGGACGACATAGATTAATACAAAATATTAACACAGTTTAAAACAGTTTAACACAGTTTAAAAATATTATTGCAATATTGAATGTACAAATACATCACAAACAAATTTGATAATTTAGAACATTGTTTTATTTATAACAGAGTTATATCCATAACATTAATTTAGTCTAAATCCAATATCATTGACTTTTGAGCTGATTTTCACATGATGAAACTACTGAACAGTGGCTACGAAAATCAAAATCTGCCCTTAAAAACCTGATTGAGTTGTGTAGAAACAGATTCCATGTGTTCAATAATAAAGAGACTGGAGACCAAACACAGGTGACTGATCTACTGCAGAAGATAGACAACGTGGTGAAAACAAATGGAGGGAGTTACTACTCATGTAAGATGTTCAGAGAGATGGAAAGAGAGAGAGAAAAAAAGAAGATACTGACAGCGAAAGTGGAGAAACTGAACAGAGAAAAAAAGAACTGATGAACAAACATAAAGAAGAGAAAAAGAAGATGAAGATGGAGGAAGATTATGACAAAGAGAGAAAGAGAAGAACAATATAAAACAGCGATGAACAGAAAATTAGAAGAATGGAAGAGACAGAAACAACAGGAAAGACAAAGAAGAGATGAAGAGGAGGAGAGAAGGAGAATGAAATAACTGGAATCATGGGATGAATATTCTGATAAACCTAAACAAGAAAGACAAAGAAGACAGCAAGAGAAAGAAGATCTTCGGATCAAACATGAAAACCAGAAAAAGAGAATGAAGATGATGATGGAGGAAGAAAGACAATACATAGAGGATCATGAGAGAAAGATACGAGAAGAGCTGGAGAGAGAATGAGAGGAATGGGAGAAAGAGTAACAACAGGAAAGACAAAGAGAAGAAGAAACACACAACTCTTATCAAATTCATACGAGACCTCCTGAGGTTCAGCACACAAACAGTAAGTCAAATCTATAACCAGACAATTTTGCAATTAATTTACAAAAAATAAAATAAAATAAAAGTACATATATATATATATATATATATACATATATATATATATGGTTGTAAATAATACCCTGTTTTTATTTCATAATACTTGCTTTTCAACAGTTTATGTGGTTAATATTTTGTTGAGGAAAAATTTCATTGAATCATTATCAGTCACAACAAACAACATTCAAGTCTAGATCAGGTTATTGTATGGTGGTGCACCAGCTGAAACACAGATAAAGGCTTTGTAAATGCGTTATCCAAAGAGTCTTTAGCTCACTCAGACTCATCGAGTTAATACTTGTGTCAGTAATGAATGACCAGTGGTTAGTTGTGCAAGTCACAAGTCAGGTTGCAATTCAATGCATCAACTGAGAAAAAGTCTTTCATTTTTTTTTTTATTATTTAGAATATTTATAAACCTGTTAACTAGAATGTAAAATATCTGATATTCACAAGTGTCACGGATGTGTATATTGAAGAAGCGCACGAAGACGAGAATGACACGACAGGTCTATTAACCCCCTGGTTGAACACTAGTTGAACACGTGACAGGATTCCTGTCACGCTTATAGTGTTCCCGGTCAAAAATGACCGGACTCCAAACAATTGCTTATAAATCTGTAAATATGCTATATTATAACTAAAGCTTGGATTCGTTCTTTTTGTCAACTTGTATTCTTTCATTCAGGACTGGTTTTGTGTTTCTATTTCCATCCGATTAATTGTAGGCCTCATTTTTCTGAGAGAAGGTCCCTCGTTTTTTGAGTAAAAAAAAAAAAAAAAAAAGATTTTTTTGAATAATTTTCACAATATGAGATAAAAAAATATTTTTAAAAAATTGCACGGTTTCTCACACTAATGTGCTTGAATGTTTAATCATGAAGTTTGCTTTTAAATGCTTTTATTTTTTACAAAATTGCAAAAAGTCACACTTGTGGTGTTCCCGGTCAAAAATGACTGGACTCCAAACAATTGCTTATAAATCTATCATTATGCTATACTATCACCAAATATTGGATTCAATCTTTTTGTCAACTTGTTTTCTTTCATTTAGGACTGGTTTTGTGTTTCTATTTGCATCTGATTAATTGTAGACCTCATTTATCCAAAAGTAGGCAAAATTGGACAAAACTGCACAAAGTTACAAAATGGCTGGCCATTGAAAGTGAATGGGGAAGAATGAAAGTAAGAGAAACAACTAGTGTTCAGGAGCATTTTGTGCTTGCAAACATAAAGGCCTTGGACCTGTGTGTGTATAGATTCATGTATATTCACGCTATCTGACACAAACTATTGTATTACATTTTTTTCATCATACCTTGAAATGCATGCAATATGCTTTTATGATAACTCTCTCTGTGATAAACCTTTCACACACTCACACACTCAAACTGCTTTGTCTTTAGCCTAGGTTTTGAGGCTTTCATGTTCTCACAGAGTAGATGAAAGTTTACAAATAAATGCTTTAGCACAGAGAGAGCTTCAGCTTGTTGTTTCATGATATTGTCTCAGTTTGACAGTGTCAGTGTGCAGGATATATATAACTAAAATAACAGTTTTGTTTTTTTGTTTCATGAAATGTTATAATGCAAATAATCTTAATGTGTTCTTTCTTCTATGTCACGATGGTCAGATTTAACAGGAACAGCACAAGTGTTACTTTGTGCCCCTTTTCAGAACATAAAATCATTTCAAAATAAAGATCCTGCTTTTTGTGCTCTTCCCCATTCACTTTCAATGACTGGCCATTTTTGATGAGCGTGACTTTGTGCAATTGTGTACAACATAAAAGCATTTAAAAGCAAACCTCATGATTAAACATTAAAGCACACTAGTGTGAGAAATTGTGCAAATTTTCATAATTTCATAATCTCATATTGTGAAAAGTATTCACAAAAAATGCTTTTTTCACTCAAAAAAATTAGGTGCCTACTTTCAGATAAATGAGGCCTACGATTAATCAGATGCAAATAGAAACACAAAACCAGTCCTAAATGAAAGAAAACAAGTTGACAAAAAGATTGAATCCAATATTTGGTGATAATATAGCATAATGACAGATTTATGAGCAATTGTTTGGAGTCCGGTCATTTTTGACCGGGAACACCACAAGTTTGACTTTTTGCAATTTTGTACAAAATAAGAGTATTTAAAAGCAAACTTCCTGATTAAACATTAAAGCACATTACTGTGAGAAACCATGCAAATTTTTATATATTTTTTTCTCATATTGTGAAAATTATTTATAAAAATATTTTTTTCACTCAAAAAACGAGGTACCTTCTCTCAGAAAAATGAGGCCTACGATTAATCAGATGCAGATAGAAACACAAAACCAGTCCTAAATGAAAGAAAACAAGTTCAACAAATCCAATATTTGGTGATAATATAGCATAATGACAGATTTATGAGCAATTGTTTGGAGTCCAGTCGTTTCTGACCGGGAACACCACAAGTGTGACTTTTTGCAATTTTGTACAAAATAAAAACATTTAAAAGCAAACTTTCTGATTAAACATTAAAGCACATTAGTATGAGAAACAATGTAAATTTTCTCTCTCATATTGTGAAAATCACTCATAAAAAATGATTTTTTCACTCAAAAAACGAGGGACCTTCTCTCAGAAAAATGAGGCTTACGATTAATCAGATGCAAAAGAAACACAAAACCAGTCCTAAATGAAAGAAAACAAGTTGACAAAAAGAATGAATCTAATCTTTAGTGATAATATAGCATAATGACAGATTTATGAGCAGTTGTTTGGAATCTGGTCATTTGTGACCGGGAATACCACAAGGTATTGACTAGGTGAAATAAAACTCACAAAACAATTACGAAAAAAATTCTGAGATGTACTTATACCCTGTGTGAACAAAGTCAATAAGTTTGAATCCAATGCGATAACATTAATGTAACAGGACTCTTGAGAAGCGTGATAGATCCAGACGCGAGCTTTATTGAACACAACATAGTCAAGACAGGCAGGGTCGATCTCCAAACAAACAGTAATACATAGGCAAGGAAAAAGTGTAATCCAGTAAAACAGGCAATAGATCAAAATACCGGTGAGCAGTCCAAAGTAACAAATGAACATGCCTATGAAACTAGACAAAAACTACGGCAATGAAGCAAGACAAAACTATGGCAATACAACAAAACCGTGGAAATAGCAAAAACAAGGCAAAGAAACAGGATAAATGCTTGGTAGAGTCCACACAGGGGGACGGGGGAACAGAGGGTCAGGTCCGTGCAGAGGAGGTGGGCCTGGATCGTGGAGCCAGGACAGAAAGTGAAGGACTGGAGGACCTGGGCCATGGAGCAGTGACTGACAGTGAAGCACTGGAGGACCTGGACCGTGGGACGGTGGTAGACAGTGAAACCTTGGAGGACCTGGGCCGTGGAGCAATTGCAGACAGTGGAACACTGGACAAGAAGTCCACCATGTTTGCCTGGAGCCTGGAGCCATGGTGGAACAGGGAGAGCAGGCAGGGCAGACAGGAGCAGAGATATCCACAGTGGAACAAATGACATCCATAGCAAAGCAGAGAGTTCATAGACGTTTTCCTTGGCCTCCTTGGCTTCCTTGGCTGTGACATGACAAGCAGTGAGTTCATGATAGGCCTCCTTGGCCATGACATGGCAGGCAGAGAGTTCATGATTGGCCTCCTTGGCCGTGACATGATGAGCAGAGAGTTCATAGGAGGACGCCTCCCCCTTAGGGGGTTCTGCAGCTGGAGCCGCCACCTCCGGGGGCATTGGCGCAAACTCATGGTCAGACGTAGTAGTGAGTTCATTAATGAACCTTTAATGGATCCTCACCTTCTTAGGAGGTTCTACAGTGCATGCTGACACCTCAGGAGGTATTGGCGCAAACTCATGGTCAGACAAGATCTCTGGAGCAGACTTAGCTTAGACAAGACCTGGCAAGGCTTTGGGATATCAGCTGATGTGTGATGAGGCTCTGGAGGGTCATCTGAGACGTGACGAGGCTCTTGGAGGTCAGCTGAGACACAACGAGGCTCTAGAGGATCAGCTGGAACGTGACGTGGCTTTGGAAGGTCAGACGGGACCTGGTGAGGTTCTGGCAGGTTGGCCATGGCTTGGGAGGCCCTGTACTAGCAGCCATGTCGTGGAGAGGTTCTGTTAGGAGCGTAGCTGTTTTTTGACTTGATTCAGGAAGGTCTGCCATGACTTGACTCAACTCATGAAGAACAGTTGTGACTTGACCTGGCTCGTGAAGACCAGCTGTGACATGACTTGGCTCGTGAAGGTCAGCTGTGGCTTGACTTGGCTCATGAAGGTCAGCTGCGGCTTGACTTGACTCAGGACCAACAGCAGTAACTTGACTTGGCTCGTGAAGATCTGCTGTAATTTGGCTTGGCTCATGAAGATCAGCTGTGACTTGGCTTGGTTCAGGAACAACAGCTGTGACTTGGCTTGACTCATGGGGAACAGCTGTGACTTGGCTTGACTCATGGGGAACAGCTGTGACTTGGCTTGACTCATGGAGAATAGCTGTGACTTGACATGGCTCAGAAAACACAGCTGTCTCTTGACTTGGCACTGAGAATGCAGCCCTGACTTGACTTGACACTGGAGGATCAGACATCACTTGATTAGTTTTGAGTGTATCAGTTAAGGGATGAGATTCAAATGAAGTGATTTTAGCATGCGGAGGCTCAGTTGTTGCAGCCATCAGCGGGGGATTCAGACGGGATGGCGGCCATCTTGTGAACAGGCTTGGGGATGGCGACCATCTTGTTAACAGGCTTGGGGATGGCGGCCATCTTGTTAACAGGCTTGGGGATGGCGGCCATTTTGTGGACTGGCTCGGGGATGGCGGCCATCTTGTGGACTGGCTTGGGATTGGCAGTCATGACAGGTGCAGACTCTGAAAGGGCGGCCATGACTGGTGCAGACTCTGGAGCGACAGGCATGGCGTGAGCAGGCCCCGGAGCAGAATACGTGACGTGAGTAAACTGCGGCTTGGTAGACGTGTAAGCATTTTGGTGTGGCTGGTACTGGAGGATGGTAGGGTTTGTCATTAGCGATCCCTACAGTAAATGCCGATCCAGCCAGCAACAAAGCATAGTCAATATAACGTACTAGAGACCAGTGGCAGTGATGACCTGGCATTTTGATTGAAATGTCTTTGTCCAAACCAAAAAAGAAAATGTCCTTAAGAAAGCTTTCTAAAAATTAAAATCTACAAAGTGACAAAGTTCACAAAAGTCCATAACATACTGTTCAATGGGCCGGTTACCTTGACGGAGTTTAACGAGGCGTGATGTTGGATCCATTGTTGATTGTTGGTTGTGTGTGTTGTAAGCCGCTGGATCTTTGGGAGGCGAAGTATTCTGTAACGGGACTCTTGAGAAGCATGATAGATCCAGATGCGAGCTTTATTGAACACAACGTAGTCAAGACAGGTAGGGTCGATCTCCAAACAAACAGCAATACGTAGGCAAGGCAAAAGCGTAATCCAGTAAAACAGGCAATAGGTCAAAATACCGGTGAGCAGTCCAAAGTAACAAATGAACAAGGCTATGAAACTAGACAAAAACTACGGCAATGAAGCAAGATAAAACTATGGCAAAAAACAAGGCAAAACTATGATAATAAAACAAAACGATGAAAATAGCAAAGACAAGGCAAAGAAACAGGATAAATGCTTGGTAGAGTCCACACGGGCAAAACAATACTTCGCAAAGGCATGTTTGGCATAGGCCTCCTTAAATGGCCACCAAACAGGAAGTAACCAGAGAAGCAGCAGAGGGAGCGGTAACAGACAGTCCATGGGCGAGGGCTCCCTCTGCTGGTGTGGCTTTACAGTTAACTAGTATTTTTGGGAAAAGGAAAATCTTTTCTGGGTCAATTTGACCCGAACACAACCAGAGGGTTAATAAATCCAAACAGGTAACTCCAAGAAGGGCAGGTGACCACACATTAAAGCAACCTTGAGATTGGACACAAACACAGAACTGAATACAACTTATAAAGGGTGGCTACTAATTCACGAACAGGTGAAGGGAGTTATCTAATTAGGACACAACAAGGGCAGGAAGAACCAAATATGGGCACAGCAGGGAGAAACCGACATAAACAGTCTAATGGGGGTGTGACAATGGGCAAAACTAACACAAACAGTCCAAGGGGTGTTACAACGAGGTTGATCACTTGTGATCTGGGGTTTGTGTGCTCCTATGTTGTCAGAGCCTGCCAGATTTTTAAGGCATAATTTCATCCATTTCTCCTGAAAGACTTATAGTGAATGACTAGTGAACAGATGAAGAGAGTACGCTTCATAGTTACCTGCACAATTTGCATTTTATATGAATACATCTTCACACATATTTCCTCTTCCATAGACATCAACGTGTATTTTTAAAAATTACAAATACTTTGTTAACACTTCAGATTCAACACAGGTTCGATTCCTGTCTCGAGGTCCTTTGCTGAAGGGCAGGAAGTGGAAAGTCCACCACAGGAAGCACTATCTAATCAGGGCTGATATTTCACTAATGAGATGTTTGAGGAGGCAGTGATCTCCACTGAACTGAGAATGGAAATGCTAAAAGAGAAAGAAAGAAAAAATCTCAATCAAATTAAAGATTTAGAAGCCAAATATGACATGGAAATCAAAAGCATGAGAAAGAGACTGAAAGAGAAAAAACAAAAGATGGATGAGGAAAGAGAGAGACTGAAGAACAAGTTCAGAGAACTAGAGGAAACACTCAGAAGAGAGTTTGAGGAGAAAGAAAAATCAGAGCAGAAGAAACGAGAGACGGAGATTGAAGATCAGAGAACACAGTAAAACATGAAGAACATATTATAGCAGAATTACAGATGCAACAAGAAGAGGAAATAAAAAAGAGAGATTCAGAGGAACAAATGAGGAAGGAACAAGGAGAAAAAGAGAGAGAAGAATGGAAGAGAAAAATAGAAGAGGCTGAAAATGACAAAGAGACTCAAGAGGAAATTAAACAACAGCAGAGAGAATGGGAGGAAGAGAAGAAACGACAGATGAGAGAACGAGAGGAAGAGGAAAAAGAGAGAAAAGAGAAACATGAAAAACCACTTAAAAAAAAAAAGAAGAACTGGAGAACAAGAGAAAGAAAACTGAAACCAAGAGAGATGAAGAAGAACAGATGATAGAAGAGGAGCGAGAGAAACAGAAAAGAGAGAGAACAGAAAGACAGAGAATATAAAGAAAATAAAAATGAAATAGAAAGATATTGTGAGCAGCTGGAACGAGAGAGAAAAGAGGAGTGGAGGAAAACAAAAAGAGAGGATAAAGAGAGACAAGTGGAAAAGAGAAAGAGATGTGAGAAAATGATAGAAGATCTGAAACGAGAGCAAGAGGAGGAGATCAAGAGAAGAGAAAGAGAGGAGAGAGAAAAATAGAAAGAGAAGAAAGAGAGTGTGATGAAATGAAACAGAAACTTATTTTAAGTTTCATTTCATATAAAGGGAAATAGAGAAGATGAAGAAGAAACATCAAGCCAGAAAACAAGAAGAGGAATTGAATAATTTCAGCAAGAGAAAAGAGCAGCACATTCAGGAGCTCAAGGAGAGACTTGAAGAGATTCAAAAACAGGAGCTGGAAGTTAAAAATTATAAAGTGAATGATTTAAATAAGGAGCTAAACAATAAAAATAATAAAGTGAATGATTTAAATAATCAAAATAAATGGTCATGTCATGTCATGTCATGTCATGTGAAACATTTTTAAACATAACTGATCAGTCAAATAACTAGTACTGGTCTTTTGTAGTGAACCTGAAAGGGTTTTTTTTGTATTTCTCTCTAGTGTAAGCGAGTTACTGTATCTCTGTTCACATCTGCTCCTGAAGGCTCACCGTCCTATAGAGTTTAACAATTTACACACCTGTCAGTCACAAGTGCTGTAAACATGGCATAATAAAGCGCTGGTTCCCTCCAGATTTTCCTACGGGTTTTAAAATGTGATTTTTAAATCTATAAGTAAAATAAGGTCTGTGGTAAACAAAAAGATACTGGAACATTTCGCAGTACAACATAAACTGCACACACCTCAAACATACTTGTGTAATTAAATATTAAAAACATACATACTTTTAAAATAAGCATGACAGCTTCAAAAGTAACATTTTATGTGTAATATATGTGTAATTTATGATATAGAACAAAACATTCAAGTATCATGAAGTTACATTTACCACAAACCTCATTTCACTTATAAATCTAAAAATCGTATTATAAAAGCCCATAGCAAAATCTAGAGGGAACCCACAGGAAATTAGGTCTTGTAGGTTTTGAAATTACGAATATGTCATGATCGGGGCTGTGGGTCTTCCCTCAGCCTCTCGAGGTCGCTGTTCCCCTTGCACTGCACTCCCCTGATTGTTCACGTCTGTCTTGTCATTTGCACTGATTACGCTCACAGCTGTTCACACTCTGGACTATTGTATAAGAACTCTCACTTCTCACTCCTGTTCAGGTCTGCATTGTCTTTTGTCTTCGTGTGTGTTTCTGTTCGGTTTGTTTTTGATCTTTGATTCTAGTTGTGTTGTGCCGTGTTGGCCTTTTGGTTTATGTTCATTTGTGTTTGAGTTTCATTAAAATATTTTCCTTTCCTGCATTTTGGACCCGGACCTCATTTCTCCGTACACCGAACGTGACAGAATGCAGACCTCAAAGATGGGTCCAGCGGGGAGGATTTTTTTCGGGGAGGCGAAGCTTCCCCGTTTGGCGATGGCGGACGCGCGTTTGGGGGCGGCGACCACCCGCTCTTTTCCCGACACGGCGGGAATGTCCTTTGAGGCGGCGTCGGCCGCCCGTTTCGAGCTCATCTACGCCTGTCTGGCGGGGATGGACGCCTGTAGGGCCGAGGTTGCGCAGATGCGGCCCTGCTTTCTGGCAGGGGCGGAGACACTCTTCCTCGGGCAGGCGGCGGCGACCGCTATCTCTGTTCCTGACGCGGCGGCGACCGCTATCTCTGGTCCGGACGCGGCGGCGACCGAGCTCTCTGTTCCGGACGCGGCGGCGACCGCTCTTTCTGTTCCTGACGCGGCGGCGACCGCGCTCTCTGTTCCGGACGCGGCGGTGACCGCTCTCTCTGTTTCTGACGCGGCGGTGACCGCGCTCTCTGTTCCGGACGCGGCGGCGACCGCTATCTCCGTTCCGGATGCGGCGGCGACCGCTATCTCCTGTCCGGACGCGGTGGCGACCGCGCTCTCTGTTCCTGACGCGGCGGCGACCGCTATCTCCGTTCCGGATGCGGCGGCGACCGCTATCTCCTGTCCGGACGCGGTGGCGACCGCGCTCTCTGTTCCTGACGGCGGTGACCGCGCTCTCTGTTCCGGACGCGGCGGTGACCGCGCTCTCTGTTCCGGACGCGGCGGCGACCGCTATCTCTGTTCCTGATGCGGCGGCGACCGCTATCTCCGTTCCTGACGCGGAGGCGGCTGCGCTCGCTGTTCCTGACGTGGCCCTCACCGTGCCTTCTGTTCCGGACGCGGCGGTGACTGCGCTGCACGGGCCTGGCCCGCCGTCCCTCCCCCTGAGTTGCCTTCCTCCGTACCTCCTCCCTCCAGACTTTGGGAACGTCTGGAAGCCGTTCCGTAGGGAGGGGGTACTGTCATGATCGGGGCTGTGGGTCTTCCCTCAGCCTCTCGAGGTCGCTGTTCCCCTTGCACTGCACTCCCCTGATTGTTCACGTCTGTCTTGTCATTTGCACTGATTACGCTCACAGCTGTTCACACTCTGGACTATTGTATAAGAACTCTCACTTCTCACTCCTGTTCAGGTCTGCATTGTCTTTTGTCTTCGTGTGTGTTTCTGTTCGGTTTGTTTTTGATCTTTGATTCTAGTTGTGTTGTGCCGTGTTGGCCTTTTGGTTTATGTTCATTTGTGTTTGAGTTTCATTAAAATATTTTCCTTTCCTGCATTTTGGACCCGGACCTCATTTCTTAGTACATCGAACGTGACAGAATACAGCACTCTATTAAAGCAACTATGTATTTTTTTTGTATTTTTGGAGCCACCTACAGCTTAGTAAGTGTACTTACTGTCATAAATAAGTGCATACTGATAATACTCCTTTACTAAAGCTTTCATATGGTATGGTGTTGCCACCAGGCAACACAGCCTATTTTTGTTTTTTTTTTTTAAATAAAATGAGCCACCCATTTAATGAATCAATGCTATCTTAGTAAAGAAGAAGTCAAATACTAACAAATGAAATAGCAGAAAAGTGGTCATATGACCCATAGGGGTCTATTTTGCTTCCTCTTTCAGGACATGTGCACATGTCACATGACTCCATATTTTGTCCAGCGAAAGGTGCAGTTTTCATCAATTTTCATTCATATAATTGCCAACAAAAAATCTGAATCACCTTCACTGATTAGTAAAGGAGTATTTTCAAAAACTTTTCATAATATATCATCAAATATATCATAGGAAATTACAAAAAAAAAACTGCTTGTTGCCTCAAGGCGACATTGTACCGTAATGGAATCACATATGGCCATACCAGGCATATAGCGTAGCGTACATGTATATGATATTTGTAAGAAAAAAGTTAGAATAATCTAAATGTATTTGCATTTTTGCATGATATTGTAATGCATTTATAAGAATTGTAATTCATATACAAAATCTGCACATATTCTGTTGAGAGGAAGTGCTTCCTCAGTTTTCACAGGCAGTGAGGAGTCATTAGTGAGGAAGGAGATTTTACATGCATGTGCTTGTGTGTGTATGTGCATGCTTGTAAGGAAAAGTTATATATTAGCATAAGGTTATGATCATTTTATTTTTATTTTTTTACTTCGAAACAACACTAAATATAATATTTTGGTAACAGATATGATAGTTTGGTTATACTTCCACGATGGTACAGTGTTGCCTGAAAGCAACACGTGGGTATGAAATCTTACTTTTTGTTAAGTATGAGATATGCAAAACATCAAAAGTGTGATAAATCTATTTGTTCAAATGTTTGATTAAAGATATTGGTGTTTTAAATAAATTGATTACTTTTTTCTGCATGAAAATATCAAATGTTTCATTTTGTCCGTTGTGGTACAATGTTGCCTTGAGGCAACAAACTTTTAAAAAATGAATAAATAAAAAATATATAAAAATGTTTATCGATATTGTTATAGTGTCCAATTTTAAGCAGGAAAAACATCACAAATATTTTTTTTCCTCATTGATATCATATTGCGTACTGCAGAGGGTTAACTGAAAACCTTGATGAAGGTATTCGATTAGAGTTGGAGCTCTAAAGGAGCAGATCCAGATTTGAATAGATCTGAACTAAAGTGATCAAAAATAGTTTTAAAACATGATGAAACGACATAATTTATAGCAGACCTTAAAAGACAAAAAGACAGAACAGAAATAAAGAAACAAAACTGAAAGAATGCAAGAACGAACTGAACAAGAAACTGAAAATGCCTGACTCATTTTATGTTTAATCTAATATTTCACAATGCACACTCCAAGATCAAATTATAAATGAGGCCTGTGGTGCTGTAAGATATACTGTAGTGAAGACCCTTGTTAACAGCATCCTAAATTCAGAACCAATCAGTCCCTTTATTCAGCAGTAAAAAAAAAAAAAAAACTGTTCATGAACTGAAAAATCTCTCTTTCTAGTAAATGAAACCTGAGCTGCTGATGCAGGATATAAAGATTCTTAATACCAGTCTGTTTGTGTATAACTGTAAGAGAACAGCCAAACATGTTGTTGATTTTAGGTTCTTTATGGGTTTTTATTATTATTATTATTATTATTATTCATTTATAATCATTTAATTATTTCATTTAATCTACTATTATACATTTCAACCATGTAATCATTTATTACATTACTTATTAGTTTCTTTGCCATTGTTGTTTAGTCTTCTGATTGTGTGATTTCAAAGGACATTTTTCTTGTAGTCATTTTCCATTGCTGTTGGGTTGAATGTTTCTGATGTTGAGACTCAGTCTAACACTGATCATAATGATATTAAATCACAGCTAACAGTTTGGAGAGAGTTATAAAGGAAGTTCTTATTTACTTTGGATGTTGTTTTCATTGATTTGTTCATAAAATGATCACTGTAATCTGAACATTATGCTAAAATATACTGTATATTCACACATTCAGTTATTTTCTGCTCACTAACACTCAAAAAATTAAGTTTTTCTTTAACACAGATCATGTGCTGTTATTCTGACATGGTGTAAATAAATTCTTTGTTATTGTGCATGATCAAACACCAGTAGACTAATTCACATCATAATTTTTTATATGAATCGAGAAGGCATTTATGTGTGATTTGTTTAGATTTGTCTTTTTTTTTTTTAATCAAACACTGGGTTGAGCCCAGTGAGTCACATAATAGTTTGTTTGTTTATTTATTTATTTATTTATTTATTGATTGATTGATTGATTGATTTCAGTTTTGTGTAGTTTTGGGTCAGTCTCTCTCACTGTTGAATGCACCCTTTCATTCATCCCTGACATAACAACCAGTACTGGGTAAGTTACTCTAAAAAAGTAATTTATTACTAGCTACTAATTACAACAATCTAAAATTAACAAAGAAAAGGTACAGTTAAAATCACACATTAACATAAGGCTACCACATTTCCTACTTTATTCGTTGTAAAATTAACATAAATATTTTTTCTATTCATAATATATGAAAACACATATGCATGTTAGGCTGTCTAAACTGTATCAAGATTGTGTCTCCGTTCTTCTCCCTGTTGAAAGTGATCGAATTCGAAATCGAAAGCGAAAGTGAAAGCTAAAAAACTGCTCAATTTCTCACTCACTCACCCACCCGCACCCACCGCCTCAACGTGATTTCTGCAGTATAAAAGCCTTCGATTCACAATCTGCTGGACCCAAATTCGTCAGGAGCTGCTGCTGCTGCATGTGTGTATCTGCTTATTGGATTCACCAGAAGAATTAAAGAAGAAATATTCCCTATTTAATGTCAGGTTAAAAAAAGAAGGAAAGAAAGAAAGAAAGAAAGAAAAGAAAAACTGAACGCAAAAGGTTTCATTCATTTTCATTCTCCTTTTTTTCGTCCTCAGCGGGTGTTGCGCAGGACAGTTCTCATCTTTCAGCATTTTTCTTCTTATTAATTTCAAAGTGTTGGCGTTGAAATGGCGTCAAGTTCAGGTAAGATCAAATTGGTTAAATATATTTAGCAACATTTCCTTATTTATTAGGCATTTATAAAATAAGCAAAAACTAATAAGTTGAAGATTACATCTCAAGTTATTATAGTTGTGCATTTGTAAATTTAATTAATAGATGAGTATTTGATATAAGTTTGATATCTGTTATAATATAATCATTACGGTTAATAGTGTTCATTGTCTGTTTGATTACGTCATTAATTAGTTTTACCGTACATTTCTGTCACATGTACATCAACTTGCCATATAGGCACCACTGATAAGCTACTATTAACAGGCATGAAAATCCCCCACCTTTCGGCGAAATTCGCCGTTTTGAAGCCAAAATAGGTGACCCACGTGAATCGTGTAGATCCGATGAGAAATTCTTTTTGAGGGGGTGGGGGGAGGGGTCTTGGATGGTATTTATTGATTAATTAAAACTTAATACAAAGTGGATTTGAGCCATTTCAAATCGTGAAAGCTGAGCGTCCCGCGTTCGTAGACCGTGCGCGCCATCCACTGACATCCAGGGCGCCATTTCTTCCTGCGGGACAATCCGCGTGGGAGAAGACGACAGGGGAGAGATCCACAATTTAATTTCGTGGTGTGTATGTGTCACCAAAGGCTTAGTCGCCGTTCACATGCAGCGCGTTTTGCGCGCGCAAGCTATTTATTTTCAATGGAGCCGCGCAGTTTAAAATCCAAAGCAGAAATGTTTTTGTAACTGACAGCGCCTTCATGGTTGCCTAGTAACAGCAGACGCTACAGAAGCGCGAGCGCCCAAGCGCTTTGAAATTGGTGGAGGAAGCGACGCGCCTCGCGTTTTCCACGCGTTTTTAGACGCTTCATGTGAACGTACCCTTAAGAGAGTAAGTTACATTTAATGCTAAAGTATCGTTAACACTAATACAAACATTATTTTTGCAGTATGAGTGTGTTAGGGCAGAACGATGCAGCTCTATTTCATATGTCTTTAGACAAATGTCAATACAGTGTTTTTTCAGAACCTGTGCTTGGCTTATTATTCCATTCAACTTATTTGGCTACTGTAAAATTGGCAAAGGGAAACTTTTATCAAACATGTTTTTTTTCTGGCATGCTCTGTCTGCAATAGCAAATAGCATTTGTGGTTGATGGTATGTTTTTCAATAATGGTAGAAAACACTTATTAGGTTGATTTCTTTGCCCAAAAAAAACAAACAAACAAAAAACTTGGCTGTCAATCATGATGGAAGAATAAATAAGTTAAGTTACAGCATGTCCCCTAATGAGGCCGTAATATTTATTCTGTGGGAGTCCCCCCACCTCCCGGCCTCATCAGAGGCCACATCACCCCTCGAGCACCCTTCTCACCTTTTTCACCCCTGACCCATTTTCATGCCTGATTAAATATACTGTATAAACTTTTTGTAAAGCTGCTTTGCAGTCTTATCTTTATTATCTCTAGTCTTTCAGCATCCCTCCACCACTCCGACTCCTCACCTTCAACCCGTTCCAGCACGGGGAGCAGCACGCGGGGAGCGCTCCGGGTCCGAACTCGGCATATTAGCCCGGACCCGGAGCACTCCTCCAGTGCTGCTCCCCGTGCTTCTCCCCGGTCAGAGGGACTTATTGAGCAGGAAGGATTATTGAGCTCGGAGCCCTCTCCCAGGCCGGACAGCACGCTATATACGCATAACCTTAACTCAGTTTATTATATGTAAGTGTGATCTCGTGAAATAGCCTATAAATGTAATTTTGTGATAAGATATCATAATCATAATTATGTTATTGTGAATTTGTGACTGTGGTGTCTTGCTCGCTTTAACCGCCGCGAACAACCGTGAATTAACCCTTTCACGCGTACGATCACACCGGTGTGATCATTCTTGGCTGGTCCCTGGACCGTAAGATCACACCGGTGTGATTCGAACGTTCAGCGCGTCACGTGATCAACAGCTGAATTCAAATCTGCTTTGGCGCTTTGGCTGGTG
This sequence comes from Labeo catla, assembly GCA_012976165.1. Classification (NCBI taxonomy): domain Eukaryota; kingdom Metazoa; phylum Chordata; class Actinopteri; order Cypriniformes; family Cyprinidae; genus Labeo; species Labeo catla. The sequence goes on along the minus strand of VONZ01002046.1, from coordinate 22,972 downwards.
CTGAGCCAGATCGGACGCGCTGAGCGCTTGTCATATTATCGCAACTATTCCGTGTTTTCAGCCATATAATGCTTATTTTAGGTTCCAGACTACATACACATACAGTAAAACGATGCCTTTATATTTAGCAAAATACACGCCAATGTCTATGGCAGCGGCAATAATGATCCTTACAAATGTTATCTGATGACATGTTTTATTGATATCATATACACATTGTGTAGGTAACAATAAAGTTTACTCTGCTCTTCTCCAAGCTTACCAGAGACTTATTTTAATGTTTTTCGGGAGGAGAGAATGAATTTGCGTTTTGTAAATCCTACAGCTCGGATTCAGCGCGAACTAACATGGCGGCGCCCATCACTCGGTATGGATCAACCAGCACGCTCATTATAAAAGTGTTTAAACCTCCAAATACATTTACTTGCACATATTTCAGAATCGGAATATCAGATATTTCATAATACAGTCGGCACGTTTGTGAATATTAATAATAAAAAGGGAAAAACTATATAAAAGTGATACATGTGTCATACAGCGCTATTGTGGCTGCGTTGTGTCAGGTGACAAACACGACGCGTCGCCATGGAAACAATAAGGCTTTACGTTCTAAATAACGGTCGCCTAAAAAAACTCACTCTGGGGGCTCAGAATATTTTAAACTCACGTGTGAAAGGGTTAAATCATAAATGTGACATGAATGTGAACGAAACAGCATTAACACCGTTGAGTAAATTTCCCTCTCAACCGCTGGCCCTTTTTCACTGGAGGTTGAGAGACAAATTTACCCGGCCGCTCTGCAGTAAAGTGCTGTATCCGTCATCTCTTATTGATCATTAGCGTTAAAGAGCTTTAAGGCTCTCCCTCCGCTGCATAATGCGGCAATTTCCTTGATTGCCGCCCGCCCGCTGAAAGTGAAAGCAAAAACCTGCGCGAACGAACAGATCGAACGCTTCCCACCCGAATCATCTCCCAGCCGGAATACATGTAACTTTGATACGTATTTAAAATACAAAATATGAGTAACTGTATCTCATTAGTTACATTTTAAACGGGTGGTAATCAAATTAATGCTCAGATGTAGCCTATATTTCTGAAAAATATTTTAGATTACTGATCACTTTGTGATTCCTTTGTATTTTAATGTCACTGATTTCATTTAAACATTAATGTAAACTATAACAGGCAATTAATATAAAGAAAAGTTATTGATTCTCAGACTCAGACTCTTTGCGACGGCGTGAACCAGCCCCTCCGCACACAATTGAGACGCGAGGGTCCGCGTTCGTCGCTGGAAGCGTTTTTGAACTTTGCACTGTTGTGTGTGGGTTCGCCGTGCACCGTGGGGGTCGTGCAGAGGGAACGCGACAACGCGGCAATGGCGACCGCGCGTCCCGCTCGTAAATTGGCGGTCATGCCGGAGCACGATCCCACGAACACGTTTGCCGCCTGGATCGCTCGTGAGAGGGAGGCCGTGCAGGAGCGTGCTCAAGCTATGGCGGCGACAGCGGGGCCCGTTCACGAGATGGCGGCACCGCCGGCGCGCGCTCACAAGATGGCGGCGACGGCGGAGACCGTTCACAAGATGGCTGCGGAAACAGAGCTCCGTCACGTCACAGCTGCCATACCTTAGCTATATGGAGTTACAGCTGCATTTCCTGAGTCAAGTCAAGTTGCAGCTGTGTTTCCTGAGTCAAGTCGAGTTTCCAAGTCAAGTCAAGGTACAGCTGTACTTCCTGTGTCATGTCAAGTCAGAGCTATCACCCCTATCTCAAGTCAAGTTACCGCCATCTTTCCTGAGCCAAGCACTGACAAGATGGCTGCCACGCCAGAGCCACCGCACAAGATGGCTGCCACGCCAGAGCCACCGCACAAGATGGCTGCCGTCTCCAAGCCACTCCACAAGATGGCCGCCATTCCTGAACCTGTGGTCAGCACCCGGACGCCACCTGTGGTCATGATGGCCCACGTGCTGGACACACCTCTAGTGACGGTATGGGCAGCTAAAATGGCGCTCCTTCATGCTGCGGCGGCTACCCCAGAGTCAAGTCAAGACACAGAGTCAGGCCAAGTCACAGCTGTTCCCTACGAGTCAAGCCAAGTCACACCTGTTCTTCACGAGTCAAGTCACGTTACAGCTGTTGTTCCTGAGTCAAGCCGTATTGTTCATGAGTCAAGTCACGTTACAGCTGTTGTTCCTGAGTCAAGCCATGTTGTTCCTGAGCCAAGCCATGTTGTTCAGGAGCCAAGTCCCGTTACAGCGGATCTCCATGAGCCAAGCCAGGTTACAGCAGGTCCTCATGAGCCAAGCCAAGCTGCTGCTGTTTTTCCAGAGCCAAGTCAAGCTTCAGCCGCTGCTCCAGAGTCAAGTCAGACTACGGCTGTAGCTTCCAGGTCCAGTCAAGCCTCCAAGTCCAGTCAAGCCTCCAAGTCCAGTCAAGCTTCCAAGTCCAGTCAAGCTTCCAAGTCCAGCAATGTCAAAGCGGTCGTTTCTGCGTCAAGCAACATCAGGGCGGTCGCTCCTGAGTCAAGTGAAGTCAATGATCTTCTCAAGCCAGTTCGAGTCACTGCTGATCTTCACGAGCCAGGTTAAGTCACTGCTGATCTTCACGAGCCAAGTCAAGTCACCGCTGATCTCCAAGAGTTAAGTCAGTTCACTACTGATCTTCACGAATCAAGTCAGGTCACGGCAAATCCCCACGAACCAAGTCACATCCTGCCCGACGGCTCAGTGCCCCATTACGCCTCGTCTGACCGCCCAGAGTCAAGTCACGCCTCGTCTGACCGCCCCGAGTCAAGTCACGCCTCGTCTGACCCTCCAGAGCCCCGTCACATCTCGTCTATCTGTCTAGAGCCTCACCATGTCTCGTCTGACCGCCCAGAGTCAAGCCACGTCCCGCCTGACCGCTCTGAGTCAAGTCACGTCCCGCCTGACGGCCCAGAGCCTCTCCATGTTTCATCAGACCTCCCAGTGCCTCGTCATGTCTCGTCTATCCGTCCAGAGCCAAGTCACGTCTCGTCTGACCTTCCAGAGCCGTGCCATGCCTCGTCTGATATCCCACGATCACGGCCTATCATGATAGCCGGTGTACTGGACCCACCACAGCCTCTCGCTGCTGCTCTACCTTTAATGGCGGTTGCCATCTGGTGTGTATGGGCTGCACACTGTGCCCCTGAGGTCACGTCTGTTCACAAACCAACCCCTGAGGCCACGTCTATTCACCAGTCTGCTCCAGAGTCCCTCTCTGATCTCAAGCCCGCTGCAGAGCTTTTGTCTGGTCTCCAGTCAGCTCCAGAGCTCCCGTCTGGTCACAAGCCTGCTCCAGAGCTCCCGTCTGGTCACAAGCCTGCTCCAGAGCTCCCGTCTGGTCACAAGCCTGCTCTAGAGCTCCCCTCGGTCGGAGAAGTCGCGCCAATACCTCCTGAGGTGTCAGCTACGGCTGTAGATCCTCCCTTGGAGGTGGCGTCCCCTTACAAACTCTCTGCTTCTCCCCCTATTCTGTTTGCCTCCTCTATCTCTGCTGCCCCCAGGTTCCAGACTATGATGCGGGTTCCTATTCCACCTCAAAGGGCTGCTGCGCCTCCTGTTCCGCCTCGGAGGGCTGCACCGCCTTCCGCTCTGCCCCGGAGGGCTGCTCCGCCTCCTGTTCCGCCCCGGAGGGCTGCTCCGCCTCCTGTTCCGCCCTGGAGGGCTGCTCCGCCTCCTGTTCCGCCCCGGAGGGCTGCTCCGCCTTCTCCCCCTATTCTGTCTACCTCCTCTGTCCCTGCTTTCCCCAGGTCCCAGACCGAGACACGGATTTCTGTTCCGCCCTGGAGGGCTGCTGCGCCTCCTGCTCCGCCTCCTGTTCCGCCCTGGAGGGCTGCTCCGCCTCTTGCTCCACCCTGGAGGGCTCCTGCGCCTTCTGCTCCACCCTGGAGGGCTCCTGCGCCTCCTGCTCCGCCACCAGCTCTGCCCTGGAGGGCTCCTGCGCCTCCTGCTCCGCCCTGGAGGGCGCCTCCGGCTCCGCCCTGGAGGGCCTTTGCCCAGCCGATTCTGCCTCAGTCTCCTGGCCCCCCCACCGCTCCCCTGGACTGTTTTTTTCTGCTTATTCGGTTGGAGCGTCTGGAAGCCGCTCCTTGGGGGGGGGGCTATGTCACGGATCTGGTCGGTGTTTTGCGGACTATCCGCCACCAGATGTCACTCTCACCTTTTCATGCTCTCTGACTGTTGCTTTGCATTTTGGACTGCATCTCCCATCCTCCACCGCACTGATTGCGTCAGCCCCCGTGACCAATCAGGCGCTCTATAAAACCCCGGACTTCCTTGTACACTGCACGGAGTGTTGAATTGTTGTTTTGTTAGTGTTTTCCCTTTGCTTAGCGTTCTCTGGTTTCCTAGTTCCTGGTTTTTGACCTCTCGCCTGGTTTTCTCGTTTGGACTGTCTAGCCGCCTGCCTTTTGGACTATCGCTCTTGTTTATTGGTTCATTCTCCTCGTCTGCCTGTGATATATCTGTCTGCGCCCTTCTCGACCCTGCCTGCACGACTTTGTATCTGTCTCGCCCATCTAATAAAGCTTGCAAATGGATCCGCTCGCCTCCCATCATTCACTCCTCGTAACAATTATGCTACATTTTTAACAATTTTAATGAAATAAGAGGCATCATAAAAAAAATGCTACTATTTTTTAGTACTATCACGAATAAGCTATTTTACATAATAGATGTTTACATACACTCCACCAGACAAAATGACATAATATATATATATATATATATATATATATATATATAAATAGTACTGTGCAAAAGTTTTAGGCCACTAGTATTTTCACAAGCTAAAAAATGGTTTAAAGCAAGTTATTTCTATCTTTTGCTGTAGTGTGTCAGTAAAAATATCGGTTTACATTTCCAAACATTCTGTTTGCCATTAATTGTAATAATCTAGTGAGATTTTTGTTTGCACAAGGAGTCTGACAACAGCCAGTGCTCCACACTGAGATCTGAAAAAACAGAAAAAAACTGAGACAGACTAAATCCAGAAGAACGGTGGCAACATCTCCAAGATGTTTCAAGTAACCTACCTGCAAAGCTACCTGAAAAACTCAAGTGCACCTAGGGCAAAAGCTACTTTAAATGCAAAGGATGGTCACATCAAATGCTGATTTATTTTAGTTAATAGAAGTTGTTTGATAAAGAAAATCTATTTATGACATTGTTTTTGACAGCATCCTCATTTTATGTGCCTAACTGCCTAAAAATTTTAACAGTACTGTAGCTTTGTAGGTATAGGTCTCTTAAAGCATCTTGGAGATGTTGCCACAGTTCTTCTGGATTTAGTCTGTCTCTGTATTTTCTGTTTCTTAAAACAGACTGGATTGAATGATGGAGATCAGATCTCTGTTTGCACAAGGAGTCTGACAACAGCCTGTGCTCCATACAAAAATCTCAATGGATTAGTATAATTAATTGCAAAATGAATGTTTAGAAATGTAAACTAATATTTCCTACTGACACACTACAGCAAAAGACTGACTTTAACTGACTTTAAACCATTTTTTAGCTGATGAAAATACTAGTGGCCCACAGTACTGTATATATATATATATATATATATATTTGTATATATATACTGTATATATATAAATTGCTATATCCTTGAATCTTGTCTGTTTGTCATTATATGTTTTGTGATCATTTTTCATGAGTTCCTTGTTTGTCCTGAGCAGTTAATCTGGCCACTGTTCTTCAGAAAAATCCACCAGCTCCTGCATATTTTCAAGATTTCCAGAATCTTCTGCATTTTTGACACCTTTATCTGCATTTTTTTCCTTCAAGAAATATTGTGGAAAACTGATAAAAAAAAATTATATGCAGATGAAAAGCCAAATCCTGTGTTTGGCAAATGTTTTTTCTGGAGGTCCTTTGTGTTACACACCTTATTAGTATTTCAAAGTATTCTGAAATATTTTGATTAAGTTACAAAATACCAGATAAATAATTTTTTAAAGCATGTATGTGTAATCTTCCAACCTACAAATGTTCCTTGATGAAATCATTAGAGTACAGTCATAATTAAGACAACAAAAGTAAACAACAATTAAGATATCATACTTAATAATACAAATATAAATCACAGTGCAAGGTTTGAAATAGTTGTTAAAATTGACTAACAGCTTGATTTATATGCTGCAGTATATATGCAGTGATGACTTGTCTTTCTGTTGAGTGTCTGTTCTCTCCCAAAATCCTCATTCCAATGTTTGATCTAAAAATGTAAGCTTAACTTTAGCAGTAGGCTAATAAGTGTTGGAAAAGTGAATGTAAATATTAATATTAACTTCATGTACTTACTATATGGTAAGGGTTAGGATTAGGGTTTAGCTTAGGGTTAATTGCATGTAATGCATAATTTATTGTTGTTATTATAATATTAAGTACATTTAACACGTAACAAGGACACAGTAAAATAAATTTTTACCATGTTTTTGTTACCCAAATATTGCCAAAACTTTTGCAGGATATAAAATAATCCAGACAAAAGCCTTACAAATAGACAATGTATAAAAAAATATATATAATGTATGGTGAAGTTTAGTAATACTGTACATATATGCATAATGTTTGATGTAAGAAATAAGTTTGTTAGATTAGAACTCAGAATTGCAAAGTTTAAATCTAAAAGTATGCACATAAAAACTAATATGATTTAGCTTTAAATTACAAAGAAAAAAAAATATTGTATGGACATAAACTCTTACATTTGCTAAAAAAGAAAAAAAAAATACTGTAAAAAAAAGTACTTATTTTCCACAAAATTAAGCTTTGCGTTAAATCATTATAACAAAGTGTGTTTCAACATATGTTGCCGAACAGGAACAGTAAGTAATCATCCTTGCAGTAAGTAAATGAAATCACTGGTAGTGATATTGTGATATTTCAGCTTGAAACGTTTGTGTTCCATTTATGAAACATGGGTAAATCTCTTAATTTATTATTTATTTATTTTTTTATTTTATTTTTTTATTAATAACTTGCACATACAACTATGTGATATATTTCAAGATTTTTTAAATAATTTTCATTAGGTTTGTGTGAGAAATTAACCAACAAGTCGTGGCCCATGGATCAAACCAGTTGAAATGAGGAATAAAGAGGACGTTTGGATGGTGAAACAATCAAATTATGTATGTGGGCCCACAATATGGTTGGAAACCTAAACACCTAATCACCACCCATAACAAACACACTGAGCATAACATACAACCTGGGTGAATCTAATTGCAGCAGTTAAATTTATTTACAAAATGATAAACAAAAACTCAGGAGAACTAGAAAACACTGGAGAATCTCAGTAGAATACAGGTAACAGTCATCATTTCACAATCATTTTACTTTAAACAGCAACAAGAACCAAACAAGGAATCAACTGAAAATGATTGCTATATATATAGAATGATTAAAGGGAGAACCTGATGAGAAAGTGTGTGTGTGCATTTGTATGTTAGAGAACGTTTTATGTGAGGGTTGTATTTAGGGATATATACACAGTTTGTACAATATAAACCCAACATGTGTTTGTGTCTGTGCTCTTTTCCAGTGAGTGATCTGAGGATTGTTCTGCTAGGAAAGAATGGACCAGAAAACAACAGAGTAGGAAACACTGTACTGGACACAGCAGCGTTTCACAGTGAAGATACATCTTATTCACAGCAGCACAGTGTGAGAATCAGTGGAGAAGTGGAGGAGAGACACATCACAGTCATCAACACTCACCTGCTCCAGCCAAATCTCTCACACAACCAGATAATACAGGGAGTGAAAGAGTGTGTGTCTCTGTCTGCTCCAGGACCTCATGTGATCGTACTCGTACTGCAGTATAACGACTTTAGCGAGAATGACCTGCAGAGAGTGAAATATGTGCTGAACCTCTTTAGTGAGAAGGCCATGAAACACACTATAGTACTGACTACTGATGAAGAGACAGATGGATTAATGTCTCTGCCTTATATGATCACAAATAATGCTATTCATGATTTTTTAAAGGAGTGCAGAGAACATTTTGAGTTTGATGAAACAAACCCAGGATGGCACTCTGAGTTGTTTAGAAGAACAGAGAAGATACTCAAGGAAGAATGTGAAGAATTCCTCATCTGTGACATGTATGAGGATGCAGGTGGAACATCGGTGGATGAAGATCTAAGCAGATCTGGAGGTTCAGTCAGAGAAAAAGATGAAGAGGAGGATTCTGATCTCAACAAGAGCACAAAAACAGGACGTGATGGAGGAGGTTTGTCAAAGTCTATATATATATTTTTAAAGATAATACCACTAAAAATAAAAAGTTCTAAAATGTTCTAGTGTACAGTTGGTACCAAAGCTGAACTGAGTCTGCAGTCTCTAAATATTGTTCCAGTGATGACTACAGAGAAAGCAAACCTGAACATTGTGCTGTGTGTAAATAATTCAGCATTCAAGAGATGTCAAAAATGTTTAGAGCAGGGTTATTCAATTAGCGGCCTGCCAATCGTCTTCATCCGGCCTCAACTGTTTTTGCACTAAGTGGCAACAGTGGCCCTGGCATTGTTTCATGGCCTAAAAAGAAAAGGAACAGACGGAACAACAACAACATGCAACTGCAACATCAATAGATCCGAAATCGAAAAACAAATAAATCCGAAAAGAGGCAGAGGTCAGGGCGGGTAACAATAGTTCACAAAAACCAGATACTGTAACTAAGGGTGTAACGATACATGTTTTCGTACCGAACCATCACAGTATGGGCATCTCAGTTTAGTGCATGAGGCCTTACAACGAATACAGGCAATTCACCCTCAATCCAGAAGGGGGCGCCCACAGTAATGCAACTCCGTTTAATAACCGCCAACAGAAGAACAGCGAATGCCAGAAGTTGCGCACTTGAAAACAAAGCCCACTAGACCGTGATCATGTGCTGATTTGGAACACGTCTCTCACTGACAAAGAAGTATAACGTTACTTTAAAGGCTTGCGCACTCAACTGTCTGCGAAATGGAGCTTTGTGCTCTTTTTCCTACCGGTCTCATTTGGCACAAATCCAAATATTCCATAATATTTCCATATTTGCGATATATTCAAATGCTAAACTATTATTTATTATGGAAATTATAGACTTTGTACTTCAGTCGCGTTCTAACGGTGACAGGCGGGCGCGCTGATGTTTGGTTCACTGTGTTTTATTTTGATAAAGTACCTACTGCGCTGTCAAGTTAGCAATGCTAGAAGCCTGGAACTGATATGTTCTGTGTTTGTGCGCGCCGGCGCGATTACTTCAACTTTCCTCATACCAGCAAAATCAACTTGAACAAAAAACAAACAGAATCGATTTCTGCCATTGACTTTCTGTACCAAAACTGAACTGAAACTCAGCAATCATAGGCTACGCTACGTTACGTTATGTGTCGCACAGTTTTTTCCCTTGTCTATCAGTTAACTAAATTACATATATTTCAAGTATTTATTCCTTGCATGTAATTATGTACTGCAGATTTTATAGCCTATATATGACATTAATTTGATATAAAATGTAGTATTTTCACATGTAGGTGAAAAAACTGTAATTTGTACAACTGTCTGTTTATAAATGAAAAGGAACTTAGCATAGTAGATTTTTATTTTTTTTTCTGTTGTACCGAAATACCGTGACCCTCGAACCGAGGTACGTACCGAACCGTGACATCTGTGTACCGTTACACTCCTAACTGTAACAGTCCAAGATCAAAACACAAAGGCTAGGCAAGAAAACTAGAAACTAGAGAAACAGGGGAAAACACAAAAAAAAAAAAAACTGGAAACATGCTACTGGCTAAAAACAATCAGCGAACTTGGAGAGTGAGTGAGCAACTTACATACTAGACAAGGAAAACACATAACAAACAAACCAATGGGAAGCAGACACATGCAACCAAGGAACCATCAGAACATAACACAGAAGGTGTGTTCGACGTCATCTACGGCTACAGACGGCAATCAACTAGATTAGCCGAGTGCAGTCATGGGCAGAGTTGAAAACGGAGCTGTCAAGTTGGACACTTTCTACTCTCGTTAGTGACGCTCTCGTGGTATTTGCATGCATCACAGATGAAAGGAAGGAAAGGACGTGATGCAAGGCCAAGTATAGTGACCCATACTCAGAATTTGTGCTCTGCATTTAACCCATCCAAGTGCACACACACAGTAGTGAGTAGTGAACAAACTCACACCATGAACACACACCCGGAGCAGCGGGCAGCCATATTGCTATCACTGTGGCACCCGGGGAGCAGTTGGGGGATCAGTGCCTTGCTCAAGTGACTCACATCAGTCGTGTTATTGAGGGTGGAGAAAGCGCTTCTATTCACTCCCTCCACCTTCAATCCCTGCCGGACCTGGGACTCAAACCCACAACCTTTCGATTACAAGCCTGACTCACTAACCATTAGGTCATGAAGTGAATTAAATGCAATATTTATCAAATGCACAGACTTTTCAAAAGCGTTTTCATGAGCAACTGAAACACGTTTCATATACTGCTTAATACAGCGCCATCTGAACAAGAATAATGATCAACATAAACATACACTACTTAAATACTAATAAAGTGGGGTTATGTATGCTTTTACCAGTGTTTTATGATAAATCTGACTCAATATAACATTGCGACAAATATAACATTACAGTAAAAACACTTTTATTGTTCTAAAAACACAGATTTGTCAGCATTATCAGACTTGAGGATGTTAGAATAAACCCAAAACACGTGATCTTTGTCATGCAGTGAATCTGGCCAATCGTGAAACAGCCATGTGGTCATCAGTGCTCCTGCAGCCGCTCTGAAGAAACTGTGCCAGCTGAGTCAGTCGGCTGCTCTGGAATCGCTATCGCAGTACTTTGATACCACACGTGACAGTCACGAGGCGTCGGCGCTGCCTCAAGTCGGACAAAATTTCTAACCGGCATACACTGCGACTACAGTAAAAGTGTTTTACTTGCCACCCGCGACTGCTCTTGGCTACTCTCGTTGAACACCGTCTGTAGCTGTAGATGAAGTCAAACACACCTAGAATTTGATCGAGCTGCGCGAACACACCTACAGACAAGGGTGACACATGACCAGATCACATGAGGGGCAAGGAACACATGGGAAATGGAGTCCAGAAAACAATAGCAAGAGTCCGGGCTGGAGTGTCCTCTAATGGAGATCATAGGCACTCCAGCTGGCGATCGTAAAACATAACTTCTTGTGAGAAGTAGTGCTGACACTGGATGAAGATGATTATCAACTGAAGTGTAGTTTGAAAGGCTGCGTGTTTAGCTGTACACAAGAGCTGTTTCAGACTACTGCATACCAGTAGTGCTTCAATTAACAAAAACACACACATTTATGTCAAAAATGCACCGTTTTAGTGAGTGAACTTATATACATGGCCTTAGTTCTAAAGTCCTAAATGATCATAAAGATTTGGGGCATTTAAATTTAATTTCTAATTTTATAGGCCCCCGGGAAATTCTGTTTATTGCTCTTCTTTCTATAAAATAATAATGATTTTAAATTTCTTAATAATGTTAAGTCATCAGTCATAACTAGTTTTCTGTGTATAGAAGCGGTACTGCTATCACATCTCTCATTTCACCAGATTGCAGAGCCTTTAAGCTAATGCACAAGAAGCTAATAAAATCATTTAAACTCTTGAATAAATGTAATAGTAAATGAATAAAATTAAATTTATACCTGGACCAAGGACGAGGTTAGGGGAGGATCTACATACAGCGATATTTACTAACAAAAGATTCCAAACAAGGTCAAAAATCCAACTAGATTAATACAAGGCAAAAAGGACAAGGCATAAAACACTAAACACACAACAATTCATTGGACTAGCAAAGCCTTTGCTGCAAAAGGCAACCACTGACAAACAAAGACTGAAACATAGTGGTAATACTATCTGGTACTTAAAAAGATGGGTTTATGATGCATGGAGTAGAAAGATTACATTAACATTAGGCAACTTCTAACCTTACCCTGGAGTCGGTTCATCCTCCATCCATGGGTGAAAGCTTTCTCTTCAATGTTTCCACATGAGCATTTATTTAAGACATGAAAGGTTATTTGCTAGCAGGAAACTAGTAAATTACAGTGCAGTAATTCTGACATCATGCAACATTAAATCTGACTTAAGTTCAATCCACTTTGTTATTTCCTTTTTCACAGATCCAGAGTGTGTGAAGCTAAATCTGGTCATGTGTGGCAGTAACAGAGAATTAAAATCCTTCATATCAAACCTGATCCTGAATCAGAGCGAGAGAAGATCAGAGCTCAGCTCAGAGTGTGTGAGGAGAGACGTGGAGCTTCATGGACGTCTGATCAGTCTGGTGGAGCTTCCAGCTCTGTTCAACACTCAGCTCTCAGAGGAGGAAGTGATGCGTCAGACTCACCGCTGTGTGTCTCTCTGTCATCCTGGAGTTCATGTTTTCATCATCATCATTCCTGATGCTTCACTTAATAATGAAGACAAAGCAGAAATGGAGAAGATCCAGAGGATATTCAGCTCAAGAATCAACAAACACATCATGATCCTCATAAAGCAGAATTCAGAGCATCAGACAGAAAAACTGAATGAAGAAACGCAGTCTGTCATTGAGAGATTTGGAGGACGACATCATTTAATTGACCTGAACACACAAGTGTCTGTGTTGATGGAGAAACTGGAGCAGATGGTTGAGGACAATAGAGGTGTTTGTTTCTCCACAGAGACACTGATGGAGACACAGATGGAAAAACTGCAAAAATTTAATGAAATTAAGAGGAAAATTCATTCCTTTGAGACATGGTCTCAGTCCCAAGGTAATTATCAGAAAATCAGCATAAAATAAACTTTTTATGTTTGCAAAAATCTACACAGATTTTAAACAGAGATAAAACAATGACATTATATACAGAGTTCAGAAGAAATAATATGATTAGACATGATGATTTAGTATAAATTATATACAATATTCTCTGATGAACTGTATTATTGATAATCTTCACTTGAGATTTAATATATTTTATTATTATTATTATTTTTTTTTTTATCTATCATTAGATTTAAGAGACATAGAAAATGATCTGAGGATTGTGCTGCTGGGAAAAACTGGAGTTGGGAAGAGTTCAACTGGAAACACCATCTTAGGAAGAAAAGTGTTTATATCTGACATATCTCAAACATCTGTTACTAAAGTTTGTCAGAAAGAGACAGCTGAAATCAACGGCAGACACATTACTGTGATCGACACTCCAGGACTGTTTGATACTGAACTGACTAATGAGGAGATCCAGAGAGAAATCAGCAACTGCATCTCCATGATCCTGCCTGGACCACATGTGTTTCTCTTAATGATTCCACTCGGACGATTCACTCAAGAGGAACAAACATCAGTGAAGATCATCCAAGAGACATTTGGTGAAAACTCTTTAAAGTACACAATAGTGCTCTTCACCAGAGGTGATGATCTGAATGACAAAACTATTTTAGAGTTTCTGGGAAACCCTGGATCTGCTCTGAATCAGCTGATTGAATCATGTGGAAACAGATTCCATGTGTTCAATAATAAAGAGACTGGAGACCGAACACAGGTGACTGATCTACTGCAGAAGATAGACAACATGGTGAAAGCAAACGGAGGGAGTTACTACTCATGTAAGATGTTCAGAGAGATGGAAAGACAAATACAAGAACAACAAAAGAAGATACTGATGGAGAAAGTAGAGCAACTGAACAGAGAAAAAGAAGAACTGATAAACAAACATAAAGAAGAGAAAATGAAGTTGAAGATGATTATGGAAGAAGAACGACAGAGTCATGACAAAGAGAGAAAGAGAAGAGATGAAGAGTTTAGAGAGAGAGAAGAACAATATAAAAGAGACATTAAAGACAGAGAGGAACAAGAGAGAAATATACGAGAGGAGCTGAAAAGAGAACGAGAGGAATGGGAGAAACAGAAACAACAGGAAAGACAAAGAAGAGAAGAAGAGGAGGAGACATTCAGAAAGAAAGAACGGTCAATGTGGGATGAATATTATGAGAAACTTCAAGAAGAGAGAGTAAGAAGTCAGAGAGAGAAAGAAGATCTTCAGTTCAAACATGAAGAAGAGAAAAAGAGGATGAACATGATGATGGAGGAAGAAAGACAGACGTGGGACAGAAAGAGAAGGAGAACAGAACAAGAATTTAAAGAAAGAGAAGAAGAATTTATACAAAGAGAAGAACAACATAAAAAAGCGATAAAAAAACAACAAGAGGAGATGAAGAGAGAACAAGAGGAGTGGCAGAGACAGATAAAAATAGCAAGACAAGGAAGAGATGAAGAGGAGGAGAGATGTAGAAAAAAAGAGCGGGAAATGTGGGATAATTATTATGGGAACCTTGCACGAGAGAGAGAAACAAGTCTGAGAGAGAGAGAAGAATTTAGAAAAAGAGAAGAACAATATAAAAAAACCATTAAAGACATGGAGAAAAAAGAGAGAAAAAAACAAGAGGAGATGAAGAAATAATGTGAGGAATGGGAGAAACAGAAACAACAGGGAAGAAAAAGAGAAGAAGAAACACCCAACTCTAATCAACTTGATACCGGAGTTCCTAAGGTTCAGTACACTAACAAATCAAAATAAAAATCATGTAATTTTAAAATTTATTTGCCAAAAATGTTATTTGGGTGTGAACAAAGCTTTTTTTTGAACAACACTTTGCTTTTCAACAGTTTATGTGGTTGAAATATTGAGTTAATATTTCATCGGTTTGGCATCATCAGTCACATTAACATTAGCATCTAGTCTAGATCAGGACTGATGAAGGAGTCGTCTCTGTCAGAGAGTATTCATAGAAATATTGTAGAGCACGATATTGTCATATTCAAATAAAGGTTTAAAAATAAAAATGTTGCTACATTCAAATAAAGATATTAAAATGCACACTGAGTGTCACTATAAACAAGTATATGTTTAGCGAATTGTCAGCTTCTTGTGTGTTTTTCGTAAACAATTAGTGGATATGCATATAAACAGCCTTTTAATTAACAGAGTAGAATAATCATGGCTGATAGTAAGACATGCAAACATAAATGAAAACCAAACTGGAGCCGGTTGCATAAAAGGTTAAGACTAATCTTAAAAGTTAGTCAGCTAATTTACTCGTCTTACTTTTTTATTTTATTTAGTTACATATGTAGATTAGTCTAAGTTGAATCCAAAAATAACACTGATCACCCTTTGGCTAATTGCTAGTTGGTCAGACTAGTTCTTAATACACTGTCTTAACATAGAGGCTAAATTGATGCAACTGGCCCATGGATGCAAGAACAGCTGCTGATAATGCAAACAAGGATATAGTTGGTATAACCTCCGAAAAAAAAAAAAAAAACAGAAACCATCACGAAATGTTTTAATTTTACTGGTTATAATGGTAATTGTACTGGTTTTAATGGTCACTGTAATGGTGCTTGTTGGTCTCTAATGATAATTGGTCACTTTCTATTGGTAGCTTGTTAAAATCACTAGATCTTAATGGATCATGTCCCAAAACACATTTTTAAAATGGTTTTATTGGTTATAAGTTGACGTCTGTCTTTCTGTGGCTTGAATAAAGACAGCATGCTTAGAGAGCTGTAGTAATAGATCACATTTAGATCTATAGCAATTTTGCCTTCCTAAAGACTGCATTGCAACTACTACATGGTATTTAGACAGACCATAAAGTTAGATATTTAGATAGTTAGAAAGTTCCAGATCTATACTTGTACTCTTATTATTTCATTAATTTTGCCATTAATGTAAATAAACATGTGCAAACAATGTACTTGCTCTTGCTCTTTATTTTGATGGTAATTGCATTTACCTGCACCCATTCGTGCAAGATGTCTCTTTAATACCGCGTGGTTTATATACATGTTGCTGCTGATTGGGCTGGCATTTTTCACACCCACCAAACAAGAGAAAACGCATCTCAAACCCCGTTGCACACCGTTTCCAGGAAACATCTTCATCCTGGAAACCGTAGCAAAACGTTGTGCACCGTTTTGAGCTTGAATGTGCCCCAGGTGTATTACATTCCTGTCCAGGTGGTGGCGGTGATGCACCAGATCTGTTGTTAACGGGACTTTTTTTCTAAGGTGGAGTCGTATTATGTGACAAACATCAATCCTGAAGAATCGCACAGGTGTGTTTAACAGCGATCACAAATCGAAAGTTTTTAAAAGACTTATGGATTCTGTTTCTGTTGCACACGATCGTCTGTAATATTGCAAGTAAGTTTGAATACTTTCACGATTACAGTTATTTAGGAGAATGATGGACGGATTTCGTAGCTATATGGAAGCGTAATTTAAGTTATAAATTATACCTGTCGACGAAGTAACAAACGCAAGAAAGATATTACTAAATCAAACCGTTTAAAGACGACGCATCTTAAAACATTTTACAAGTCTGTAAAAAAAGTATCATTAAGAATTTTTGTAAAATATTTTACCCCTTTTTCCGTTTTAAGACACGAGGCCGATAAATTATTCTGTGGTCAAATCAAATCTGTCCTTCTAGATCGAGAGGTCGATAAACTTCTGAATATTCCGAAAGTTGCTGCATAGTAATATGCATGTAAATAAAGTTCCCTATCTGTCGTACACTCCGAGTTGTGTCGAGTAGTGTACGACACTAGGGGTCGCTCTTGAGAGCCCAAACACCTCTGACAGTATAGAAAACAGGCCAATGAAATTGGGTGTGCAGATTTCACAGCTGGCCACGCCCCGGCCATCCGGGTACAAGTAGGGCAGCCTGTGCATCTGCTCACTCGTTCTGTTCTTCGGAGCCGAATGCAGCGTCTCTGCGTGAGAAGCGGCAACATTCACCTCTTTCGTCGTTGGATCAGCAGCACAGGCAGCGGTCTCTCCCTCTCATACACAGATAAGTGTTGTGAGAGTTCCCCTGCGTGCGTCGACGGCGATCTTGAGGAGGAATCTTCCTTCTAAGAAGGTATTTCTCTGAAAGAGCTAGCGCGGTGGGATTGTGTGTTGGTTAACATATCTTTCCCTCCGTGCCATCCTGGTTGCGGCTTACCTTCCCGTACGATCAAACACGACGGTTGTGTTCAGTCTGAAGTTATGCTCACGCTGATACAGCCTTTGTTGTTGATTCATGTTTTGCTGGCGAGAACATGATCATGGACGCGCTTGCTCGCGAGCCGTGTGCTTTTCACGAAGCCGCGGCTCACCCTGACTGCTTTCCGCTACGGTCCTTCTATCTCCGGGTACGAGGCCGTTGCTAGGGGCGTCAGTGGCGAGTATTAGGAAGCACGGATGGTTTCGCCGGGTGAAAACCCCGCGAACCTCTCGCTCCTCGCGTCCCGCGGTCGAGCTTTCGGACGAGTTTGTTAGTCTGTCTCAGTACAGCTGACTTTCTTATTCGGAGCTTCTAAATGGGCGGAAAAGGTTAGCGGCAGCATCGCTAGGAGGGCGTGTACTGTTTAAAGCTGAAGCTTCAGCTGAGCAAACCTCTGTGGAGCGTTGATTCTCAGTTGGAGGCAGACGCTAATATGGCGGTCATGGAAGGGCTGGTTAATAGACATCTGGGTAACGACCGGTATGCTCGTTTCCAGTGCCTGTTTTCCGAAGGTGCACGAGAGGTTGATGGTATCGCAGAAAGTCCGTTTAAAAAAGAGAAAACGGGTGGGACGTGATAGTCCAACTTCTCCTCCTACACCATCCTCGATGGGGGTCCAGCGAGGGGGTTTCAGAGGTTCACAGGGCGGAGGGAGCGATTGAGGGGCACTGCCCTCAATACGCCGCCGCTTGTTGGGTTCCTCCCATGACCCCCGTCCAGAGTCTGTAAGTTCTTCCGGGCAAGGCTTGCATGGCTTCTGGCCAAGCTGCGTCCACCTGCTGCGATTCGATATGAGGGTGGTGCCAACCTAGAGCTGCGGGAACTGCGTACGATACCGATTACGCTCGGTAAGCTATGAGGTCGTGGCGCACGCTCTGGGGAGGGCGATGTCCACTTTGTTGGTCCAGGAACGCCACCTGTGGCTTCACCTGTCGGAAATGCGGGAAGTTGGAAGTTCGCTCCCCCCCCCATTTCCCAGGTCGGTCCTTCTGGCAACACCGTGATAGCATTTGTGCGCAAGTCCTTCACGGTGGTTAAGGAGCAGCTGTGGGTCAGGCTTCGGCCCTGTCCCCCGACTACTCCTGTCTGTCGTCGCCACGGACGGCCCCCTATAGAACTCCTGAGGCCCCGCGACAGCCGGGCCTCCGGCCAGACCCGCCCAACGGTCAAAGTTCTTGTGGGAAGGTGGCAACGCCAGCTTGTCAGTAGGCTAGCTAGAACCCTCGTTAGGCTTCTAGCTTGTCCTCAGACAAGCAATGCAGAGCAGGCGGCCTAACTGACCCACCCAGATCCACTCTCGACCCGGGGATGAGAGGTGGATTCGGCACAACGGTTCTGACTGTCTGTCTCCACAGTCAGTCACGGCCGGGTCAGTATATAGGCCCGGTTATCCCGGTGATTTTGCAGCAATAGCCCTCCATTGACGGCTAGGTGCTGAGTCTGCAGACCAGGGTGGTTGGGCACTTACCTGGTTTCTGCGTGTTGGCAAAGACACACCGTGTCCTTGGGGCTTCTTCTCCAAGCACGATGCTCCTTGCCTTATTCAGCGACATCCCCATTCCTGGTACATCGGGTATAGTTCACTGAGACTGCTAGCTGAGTCCCTACGTGGGTGCGATCCCTCCCTTAGCTTCTCAAGAACTAACTGACTTGGCTAAGCAACTCAGGTTGCAAGGCACCCGCTGAAGTCTATGGCATTCTCTCAATATCGTCTCAGAGAAGGGCGAGAATGTTGTGGTTCTTAAGCAGGAATCGCAGCCCCCCTGGGAAGGGTGCGATAGAGCCTACCCCGGCAGCCAAAATGAGGGTAGGGGTTCTAGCCCCTACTTCGTTATACCAGGATGGGTGGTCAACGCATGCCAATCTGAAACAAGAGTTTTTGAATCGGGCCCCCTTCGGGCGCCCATTCAAATGTTAGCCCTGGATAT
Organism: Labeo catla; assembly: GCA_012976165.1. NCBI lineage: Eukaryota > Metazoa > Chordata > Actinopteri > Cypriniformes > Cyprinidae > Labeo > Labeo catla. The sequence continues at coordinate 3,921 of VONZ01002046.1, read as the reverse complement.
AGGGCTGGCATAGCTCTTGTGTGGTCAGGGTTTAAGATTGGTCGGTGGCGTTGGACCTGAAGGACGCATACTGTTATGCCTTTCCCTCCAAGACTCTGTCTTCAAGGGCGGGCTCATCAGTACAAGGTTCCCCCTGCAGCCTATCCCTATCGTCCCGCACCTTTACGAAGGTCAGGGGGCTGCCCTCGCCCCCCCCCCCTCCGGGGTAGAGGGCATGTGCATTCTCAGTTATCTCTGTGACTGGCTGTCTTAGCACACTCACGAGGTGCGGTTTGCACTCTCAGGGATGTGGTTCTCAACCACCTGGCTGGATTGGGACTTCAGGTCTTCTGGGATGGCGTCCACCCAAGTTCCGTGGTGTTCTCACTATGTCGGTTCAGGGCCCCAACACCACGGTTCTTCGAGCAAAAAAATCGCAGTCCTTCTGGCGAAGGGTGCGATAGAGGCTGTCCCCTCAGCCGAGATGAAGAAGGGGTTCTACAGCCCCTACTTCATTGTACCCAAGAAAGGTGGCGGTCTCAGACCAATCTTGGATCTGAGGGTCTTGAATCGGGCCCTGCTCAAGCTCCCGTTCAGGATGTTAACCCTCAAGCACATTCTCACGTGTGTCAGAGTTCAAGGTTGGTTTGTGGCCAGAGACCTGAAGGACGCGGGTTGCCTTTTTCTCCATATAGACTCGGTCACTGTTCTCCGCATTTGCCTAGGACTGTGTACAGTCAGTGCTGTTGTGCGTGGGTGCACTCTGGGTTCACCACAGCGGTCTCCCTCATGTACCAGGGCTCCTGGGACATATGGCAGCTTCAGCCGCAGTTACGCCGCTGACCTGATCCATATGAAACCGCGGTAGCACTGCCTTCATACCGAGTCCCGAGATGGACGCGGCACTAAGCTCACATCGTGTGTACGTCACACTTTGTGTTGCAAACCTTCAGCCCTTGGGGACAAGCTCGTCCTGCGGGCAGGTTGCCCCTGGGACAGGTGTCTAGACGCGCTGTGTCGCAACAGTTGCTTCCAAGTCAAGCTGGGGTGCCGTGTGCAACGGGTTTGCAGCCTCAGGGTTCGGTTGGGCCCTCGGCTGCTTGGGCATTTTATCGCCTGGAGTTGTTGACAATACTTGGGCCCTGAAGGGATTCGGCCTCGGTCATGACAAACGTGTGTTGGTCGGCGCTGACAACACAGTGACTGTGGCATACACTAGGAAGGTGTACGCTACTTTCACATATCACAACTCACCCGCCCTCTCTTACCCTGGAGCCTCAGGCTGTGGTGCGCCACTCACTGTCCGGGTGACAGGTTCGCCCCGAGGTGAGTGGGGAGCTCCACCCTCAGACGGACCGGCTGTTTTAGAGTCGATTCGGCCAGGCACAGGGGTTCTGTGTCTCACCGGAATCCACTCATTGCAGTAGGGTATACGGCCTGACCAAGGACTCCCTCGGTTCAGGTCCGTTAATACTCAGCAGACCGTACGGCTTACTCCCCAGTAAGCCTTGTTGCACAGCCACGGTGCAATGTCAGGAAGGTTTCGAAATGGATTCTCTTGGTAGCTCGGTGTGGCCCAACGGAACTTGGTTTTCGGAGCGCGTGCTCCTACCATCGTTGCCTTCCTGACACACCCCCCTGAGAAGGAACCTCCTTCCTCAGGGGAGGGGCACAATCTGGCACCTGCGCCCAGATTTCTGGAGCTTCTTCTTTGGTCCCTAAATGCGACCAGAAAGCCTCCGGAAACCTTCCACCCACAGTGGGAAGCACCCTATACGGGATTGAGCCAGACGGTGGCATGCCCCGGGGTTGGCGCAGAGGTTCTTCCTAAGAGTAGAACCCACGGAGTTGCGGCATCAAATCTGTGCTATCCCTCCTCCAAGGAGGCCTGAATAGGCACCTTTCTGCTTCTATATCAGGGTCCGTGTACAGCCACCATGACTTGGTAGAAGGCAGATCGGTGGGGCCCGCTTGGTAACACCACATCCCCTCTTGGTCTATCTGTGGTCCTCGGGCCTACAGTAAGACCCGTTGAGCCCTCAGCTGGGTGATTCGGTGCCCTCTCTGTGAGACGGCCCCCCCCCGGTAGTGCTCACCCCTGTTAAGAGCGGGAAAACCTTCAAGCCCTCTCCATCAACGTGCGTGCCTGGAATTCGGGCCGGTGAACTCTCACGTTGTCCTGGGAACCCGGCCTGGATACATGCCCGTGGTAACCACCACTCCCTCTGAGCAGGTGGTAACCCTGCAAGCTATTCCTTACCAAGGGAATACCCCAACCTGATCCTATCATGCCCGGTCCGTGTCCCACGCATTACCTGGAACGTTCTCAGCACTTCAGACGTCCTGGTCAGCTCTTGTCTGTTATGGAGCACAGCGAAGGGGAAGGCTGTCTCCAAACCAGGATCTCCCACAAAAAAAAAAAGGTGGATGCGATCTGTACGGCCTACCAGGCCGGGGGGCTTTCCTTGTAGCCTCATTAACAGACATCTTCAAGAGCTACAGGTTGGGCTACACCTATTACTTGCCAGTTTGCGCATGGAACCAGTGTCAGCTAGAGTTTCAGTCACAAGCTCTGGTCGGGTGTAGAGCTTGCTTAAGCGCTTCCCCTAAAATGGTGATTACGCTTCTAAGTTCAGTAGGTTTCCTGACGCGAACCCTGGACACCTTCTCCATCACTTGGCACTTCTGGGCGTGGCGGAGTTCGGCGGAGGAACTCGCTGCAAAATCCCAACACAAGGTATGGTTACTTTACTAACTCTTGGTCGGATTTGTGCCCCGTATGTAGTGGCTCCTTATGTGGCCCCATATGTGTAATTCCACCTATAACTCTCTATGGTGCGGGGTTTCCCCTAATGACAGGTTTGTCTCTAGGATCTGAATTTGGTAGTCTCCCCTAGCGTGAGACCCACATCAGGTCCCATATCTAATGATATTCACTTTATACCCCCCCCTCTGGGCAGGTTGTGAGCTCCGTAGTGCCTTTTTTCCTTCGGGAAATAGTCACTTCCCCAACGTCCGCCAAGACACTCAGCCGCTCCACTGAGGCAGGCCCGGCTGCAGGACACTGCTGTAACAGGTCAGTTCTTGGACGTTGGAAGGTCATGAAGAGGTGAGTCGCACTTATGTTAACACGCTGGCCTGTTACTATCTGCGCCCGGTCACTCGTGACGCGGCCAGACTTGTGGCGTGATTTGACGGGGACCCCTAGTGGCGTACACTACTCGACACAACTCGGAGTGTACGACAGATAGGGAACGTCTCGGTTACGTATGGTAACCCTCGTTCCCTGATGGAGGGAACGGAGACGTTGTGTCTCCCATGCCACAACTCTGGACCGCCTCTGAGGGAGTTGAGACGCTCGGCTCCTCAGATCAGAACGAGTGAGCAGATGCACAGGCTGCCCTACTTGTACCCGGATGGCCGGGGCGTGGCCAGCTGTGAAATCTGCACACCCAATTTCATTGGCCTGTTTTCTATACTGTCAGAGGTGTTTGGGCTCTCAAGAGCGACCCCTAGTGTCGTACACTACTCGACACAACGTCTCCGTTCCCTCCATCAGGGAACGAGGGTTACCATACGTAACCGAGACGGAATGTGTTGTGAGTGATCTGGAGAGATTATGACACCAATTACATGGCTCTTTATATTGATTGTTTGATAACTCAGACATTCAACACTGGTTATTTTCCCTTATCATTTATTCCTCTGAACTATCATGATTGATCTCAGTGACACATTGTCATGTCCAGGTCGCGATGAGCATCTGATCGTCTTCAGCGACACAAAGATCTCAGTGTTGATCAGTTTATCTGCAGTATGTCAGAGGAGCGAGGAAAGGACTCTCCGTCTGAGATGAGTCTCTCACAGAAACAGAGGTAAGACTGAGTCTGTTTTTAGGTCATTATTTTAAACTCTTTCTGTGAAGAATAAAATCCCATCTTT